>VZTO01017342.1:11736-167616 GCA_013400615.1 Syrrhaptes paradoxus | reverse complement strand
CCATTCTATGATTCTATTATATTATTTTGTTTGTATTTCAGTATTTTTCCTGCTTATTTGTAAAAGTAGTGAATTGTATTTTCATGTATTGTATGATTTTCATGCATGTTACACATCTTTAAAGAGCGGATTTCTAAAAACTCATGTGTTTCCATCTACATATCCTCTCCTTACAATGCTTTTTTCATTACTGTCTTTGGCTCTGTTGTGTGTTACCTTACACTTAAAAAGAAATTTAGAAGAACATCGGGAACAGAAGCAGAAAACATAGGGACATCATCCTTCCCTATGTGTGGGTATATCTGTGAACGTTTGCAAGGCTCAGAGGACTCTTCTTGGAGAGGAGCAGTGGGGTAGTACCAACTAAGAGGTGAGGTGCTGAGCTGGATCGCTTATTTAACTTTGGTCTTTGATAGTCTCACATCAGAAACCGAACAAAAGTGATTTCTTTGCATGAAATTGAGTAAGGCTGCCATTTTGTTGCCTCCGGTGGGCTCTCTTTCAGAACACTAAAGGGTCAATATGCTGTGACAGTCATAGTGAGGAGGGAGGTGGCGACCCAGCTGTGTGAAGCTTACAAATAAGTTAATTTGATTTTACAGACCATTAAATCAAAACTCTTATTTTCTGTGAAAGTGTCAGCTGATCAGAATTATATGTGAAAAGTAGAAAGACAATTGGAACAAATTATTTTTTGTTAAAATACTGCATGATTGCATTTGTCCTTGTAGCATGTTCTGCAGTTGATTTACCAGAAAACCTTAATAACAAAATTATTTTGATTGTATGATATAATAGGCAAAATAGATACAGCTTTTAATTAGAATTTTCCCAGGATACTATTTTTACATTGTTCCTCTGCATACACTACAGCATACAGCGCAGAGAGTACACATGATAGTTGCACTTCTTGAGTCATATTTTTCACATACTTTTCTCTAAATGTCTCCTTGGATAATTAAGTCTGACTCTTAAGTTATGGTCTGTTAGTTTCTGACAGGTGCCTGCCAGGGATCTTCAGTGCTGTCATGCATTATGTGGATTTCAGCCAAGACAGAAGGGCCTGGGTATTTGTTTCTGGTCACTTCTCATTAAAGCTTTCACTGTGGGAAAAGAAAAACAACTATTTAAAGATGAGGAATATAGGCACTACCAGAAGTGCATAGAAATAAAATCTGTTAGGCAAGTAGTTTTTTCTGTGTTTTTTATGTAGATATTATGTATAAGTGTGAACTGTATATATGTGTTTTGATATCTAGTAAATAATTCTTTCTGCAAAGAACGATTCTCTCATATATTGACAGAAGTCCACAGAGTAGGTTGGAGGAGTTGGCTTGTTAGAAGTTGAATATAATAGCACTTTGCTGGAAGACAACGCCTTTGTAGAAATTAAAGGCTAGAATTTAATGTAGGTGGTTCCTACATAACCAGGATTAGGTGTTCTGGAAATACTGTGATGAACTGTCTGATTTGGCTTCATTAGAGAACTCCATTATACAATTATCAAAGCTGCTAGATCTATATTAGAGCAGGGAATTATAGTTAGGAATTGATGCAGAAAATGTCCTCTCTTGCTTGAGAGAAAAGGGTAGAGAGAAATATATGATCTTGGAAGGAACTGAGGTTTAATAGCCCAGATAAATACTGTCACTTGGTCAATTACAAAATAAGTAGCTAAGTAAAAATAGGTGAGTTCCATGGTCTTGTCTTTTGGTTAGTTTGTAATTGCTCTGTTTAAACACAACGAACAGTCATACCAAGTCAAACTCAATGTTCATATAGCCCAGTATCATGTCTCTATCAGTAGGCAGTAGCCAATGCCTGTGGAAGAGCATAGCAGAGCATGTAGTCATGTTTTCCTGGCATGTTCTACCATCTTCAAGGATTTCTATATCCTGAATTGGTGCATTTCTATTTAATAGCCCTACCTAGCTTTCCTTCTGCTTAATCACTCTTTGAACCCACATCACAACATCACAAAATTCTGTGGCAAGGAATAGCACAGATAATGTGTGGTGTGAAGAACAAGCTTTGTTGACTTTTTGCATTCCTACCTCCTGCTAGCTCCAGTTGTTACCCCCTGGTTGAAAAGAGGGAGCGAATAATGCCTGCTGATCCCCTCCATAACTTTCATGCTTTTATGAACCTCTTCACCTTTTCTCCTGCTCTGCTCACTCCTTCCTTCTGCAGAACTTTCCCGTGTTTCTGATCGCTGTTGTCCTGTGTCTTCATCCCTTTACTATTTCTGTCATATTCTTTCTGAGACAGGGAATTGGACGCTACTCATTATACATTTGCCACACATTTGTATGGTGATGTAGTAGTATTGGCTGGTTTACTCTTTTTTCTGGTTCTAATGATGTTTGATGTCGTTTTCTGCTCACAACTGAAGGTTACACTGACATTTTAGCACCAAAGTCTCCTTACTGTGTGTTTTTTAGAACCTGTGTTTTTTGTGTATGTAAAATTAAGCCTTTTTCCTCACATATCTCCTTTTCATGTTTGTCAATATTGACTTTTCACCTGGTATGTTCTCTCCCAGTCTCCCAGTGCTGTGAGAACTATCTGCAGTTCCTCATAATAGTGCTTCATTTTTCCTTCCCTGACTAAATTGTTAGCATTGGCAAACTTCGCCACCTTCTTTTGCTCACTTTTTCAGATCACGTAGGAATGCATTGAACAGCAATGTTCAATGCATTAAGTGTAGAGTCTTGCATCTGGGCAAGAACAACTCCAGGTTCCAGTATAAGTTGGGTACTGAGCTGTTGGAGAGTAGTGTAGGGGAGAGGGACCTGGGGGTCCTGGTGGACAGCAGGATGCCCATGAGCCAGCACTGTGCCCTCGTGGCCAAGAAGGCCAATGGCATCCTGGGGTGTATCAGAAGGGGGGTGGTCAGTAGGTCAAGAGAGGTTCTCCTCCCCCTCTACTCTGCCCTGGTGAGACCGCATCTGGAATATTGTGTCCAGTTCTGGGCCCCTCAGTTCAAGAAGGACAGGGAACTGCTGGAGAGAGTCCAGCGCAGAGCCACAAAGATGATGAAGGGAATGGAGCATCTCCCTTATGAGGAAAGGCTGAGGGAGCTGGGTCTCTTTAGCTTGGAAAAGAGGAGACTGAGGGGTGACCTAATTAATGTTTATAAATATGTGAAGGGTGAGTGTCAGGAGGATGGAGCCAGGCTCTTCTCTGTGACATCCAGTGATAGGACAAGGGGCAATGGGTTCAAGCTGGAACACAGGAGGTTCCACTTGAATATGAGAAAAAACTTCTTTACAGTGAGGGTGACAGAGCACTGGAACAGGCTGCCCAGAGAGGTTGTGGAGTCTCCTTCTCTGGAGACATTCAAAGCCCGCCTGGATGCGTTCCTGTGTGATCTGATCTAGGTGTTCCTGCTCCGGCAGGGGGATTGGACTAGATGATCTTTCGAGGTCCCTTCCAATCCCTAACATTCTGTGATTCTGTGAGCACAGGTCAAAACACCCATTTATGTGTGGTTCTCAGGGGACTTTACCCTAATAGTACTCATCATTCATTCCTATCTTTTTTTTTTCTTATTTTGGTCCTCTCATGGATCTTTTCTCCTGCCACAGTAATTCAGTTTTTTAAAAGCCTTTGAAAAACCTTTCTAAATGCCTGCAGTCTGTGTTACTTGAATCTTTCTTGTCCACATGGTTTTGGTACCTTAAGAAAATAGGGGCTTTTTATAAATTTATGGTTTCTTATAACAGTTTCTACTAATTCATAAGGTACAGACATGAGATGTACTGGTCCTCAGTTCCCTCTGTGCTCCCAGACCTTTTTTTAATTGACATCACACTTCTCTGGTACCAAGCTGGTTTAAGCATGAGGTTACAAGCTATTAGAATTTAACTTTCTGACACTTGAGTTTCTCTGTATTTCTGGAATGTGACTGTCAATGCTGATTTGCTTATGTATGTTTTGTTGATTTGTTTGTTACCTTTTTGGCTGACATTTCTGCATGAGTCAGATTTAGATCTTTTGGTACATCCCTTGTAAAGCAAGGTTCTGGTGTGCCAGCCTCTTTAAGTACCTCTGTGGTGAACTTGGATGCAAAATCATTTTATTTACTCTTTGTGACTTTTTTTCTTCTGAGAATTCTTTTTACTCTTTGACTGGCTTTTGTGCTGTTTGACAAGTTTTTATTTGTAGGGCCACAGCTGATTTCTTCCTCAAATTCGTTTTTCATCTGCACTACTCTGCTTTAGCATGTAAGTTTTAAGAGTTTATTATTGTCTGTTTTCCTCACTTGGAGAGGTATCTGACCTTCTGAGAATTTTCTCTTACTTCAAATAACAAATATATATTTTAAATAGAGAAGAGAAATAACTTCTTTAATATGTTTTATATAGTCACAGATGTATGGCATCTCATCCCTTTCCTTCTGACTGGTTTGTCTCAATTAATATCCAAGGAGGTTTCTTTTATGTTTTGGTATGTTGCCTTTGGCCCCTGTTGATAAGCGATCTGGCAAAGCAAAGTGGATGGCATGTTGAAATAAGTCCTTTTACCTGCAAGCAAACTTTGTTTTCAGGGATGCTGGCTGTCAGGCTTGTGGATACATCTGTGGTGTAAGCCTTCAATTCTGTCTCTGAAGTGCAATTAAGGGATTCAATAATCTCTTAAGGATCATTCAAATTCTGCTATTACTTCTGTAATCTCCTCTCTTCTTGAATCTCTACTCTTGTCTTTCCTTACAAGCCTCACTCCTGAATGTGGTTTTGCCCAGTCTTTTCTGCTTTCTCCTACTTCTTATATTGTCCCTACCTTTCCCCCTCCTTATTTCATCTCATTCTTTAACCTGCCTTCTATACTTAGAAGAGGTTCCTAGTTGCATCTTGTCTGACATTGACTCTCTCCTTCAAGTCTACTAAATAATTTGCTAAATTGCTCTCCAACAGAAGAGTTCAGCGTACACTTAGGTATCCTAGTTAGGAGGAAATAATATTTATCTTATATGAACAGTATCTCTTTAAGAAGTTAACCTTTACCTGGAGTGGAAAAATATGGCCGTGGCACTTCGGCAAATAGGAAAAATAGAGCAGGCTTGTCACACTGCAGCTCATAGAACTGGAAATTTCCTGTGAATTAGCACTGTATTTAAAAAGACTGTATGAAGATTGAATTTTTCCGTGATGGCCTTGAAATCATTCTCATGATCCACTGGTAAGGAAGTGGAGTGACTGTGCTGTGACAGAGATATTCCAGTGCCCCCTTCACAGGCACCATCTACCCCAGCACTGAGTAATCCCCACAGGGAAAATGGAAGTTAAGAAAGCAGAAGCAAAATTTGCTGTGATCTAGAGACCACAAGCCTTCATCTGACTGAAGCAAGTCTATTTATGTACATTGTGGAGAAGGTGAAGGAAGTGAAGTGTTTATCTCTTGAACTGGCAAGCAGAAGGCTTTGAAAAAACTGTTTCAAAGTGAGAGGTTCATTTTGCTATATATGTTTTGGGACACTTAGAGCCACTGTGTTTGTGAGATATTTCTGTGCAGTACACCTTCGTAAATTCCTCTGTATCTGTATCAGAAACCTATGAGAGAATAAATCCCAGAATCTTGATTTCCAGATCATTCACAAAAGTTGTTTGCATAGTTCCTGGACTTCGTCTATATGCACTGAGTATGTCCGGTAGCTGTAATTTTGTCTGCAAGTGTCAGTAAAGGTCCATGCATTTGAGAGCGCGTATATTCTTGGAACCAAATTATCGTCTTTTACAACATGATGACCCTATTTCTACTGCTGCTTTAAAGTAAACATTAATTGCCAGCCTACATGATGATCTGCAGTCCTGGCTCCACAGCAGTTCCCCAGAACTCCCTTTCTTTATATTTTGCCTTTAGTCAGGTTGTTATATTTGTGGTTGTTTCATGATTTGAACAGATATCAAGATTCATTTTGCTTTATGGTAGGTTAAGCAGCAAAGTCATCTTAATTTTTAGAGCGGAGCTATGTTGAATTCTTGACTTTATTTATAAAATCAATTGATATCACAGTTTTTTGGAACAGAGACACAAGTGTATAACCAAATTAAAATTTGATTTTTGTTTCTGTTTGCTTCATGTGGAGTAAAGCCACCTGTTATTTCTGCAATCAGCTAACCATTTTAAAAGTGTCTAAATATAGCCATTTCTTGTACCTTTCTGTGTTACTGGAATCAGGAATGGTAATCACTCCAACAAAAAATTTCTGGAGGAAAAAGACATCGTTAGTAAAATACAGAAAAAAGCTTTTAGATGTGAATGAAGTTTAAACATTAAACTTGATGTGTGTACTTGGTTTCCCTAGTTCTACTACTTCTATTTCCTGTTATGGTCTTGGTAACACATTTTGCTTTGTTTGTAATTTTGGAGATTACTTTCTGTGATGTAATATTATGAACTGAGCTGCAGGCAACAGTACATCTTAAAAATCAGCTTCCCACTGCAGACCTCCAGCTCTCTTGATGCTTGATTACTGTCCTGTCCATCAGCCTGGCTGCACAGTCAGTGCCTTGTGTAGACTGGCAGGTGGAAGTGGACACAAGAGGTTTAAAAAACTCCTTGTAGGTAAGTCACAGCAAAAGGAGGTAGAGAGATAGAAATATTAGAAGAGAAGGAGATTATGTGATAAATTTGTTTGGCACCCATTAAAAAAATTGCTAGCAGCATAATGGCATTGTGCGCTGACTCCTTTGTACATTTGTATGTTTAGCCAGTTACAGTAGCAGTAATTTAAGAACCATTGTTTTGCTGTTTTATAAACACTTGAGATGTTTGCTTGGCATTGCCAGTTTTGGAGATGTATAAAGTCAAGAACTGTATAGACATTTTGTTTCACATAAAAGCAAAATATTTGCTATAGATAAAGCTGCCTAGTAAGGAAATTCTAAACCACATCCCAAAGAGCATAGCATGAAGAAGCTTAGTTTAGAAACATGAATATGTGCCAAGTATCATTACATATATTTGAAGCGATAAAGAAATCCTGGAAGGTCCCTTTATTGTTCTGCTGCTGGATAAGTTTTAGTGATGTTTGCATTTGAACAGTGGTTTAGAAATGCTGCTGCCTCCTGAATGCCTAGTGCGTGCCATAATAATCCTGATTTTCATTAGCTCCCGAGCCTTTGCCACTTGGCACCTGGCCATGTTATGGGCCTGCCTGCTGCAGCCTCATCCAAGCTACGCAACCAAAAGTTAGTGCTGAGACCCATTTGTTGCTTCAATTGTCTTAACACCTTAGAACTGCAGGGGCAGATAGTTTGTACTAATGATCATTTTCTCCTAATGGTGGTGTTGTAAAATGTCTGGTGTAGAATTAGTCTCCTGTTACCCAATGTTATGCCAAAGCAGGAGACTGGGTGGTTCTGCTCTGTCAGGAGTGTTTGTGTGTCTTGGTGAGGAATGCTGTGGAAGTGCCTGTGGATAAATAGGCAACATAGTTCACGCAATGGAAATACGTTTTTTACTACATGATATATAATAGAAATAGCAATAAGTTTAAATGTCTCATGTCTGAGTTTACAAGGGAAAACCTATGCCTCGAACACTAGCATGAGGCATGTTAAAAGAATGAGCTTTCAGTAGGTTTCCACACTTTTGTGTCCAGCCCCTGTTAAATGCAAGGCATAGAGATGCCGGAGGAGGGTAGAACCACCTGTTAAGGACTTAATGAGCACTCATATGGAACATGACCTAAATACATACCCGCTATTGGAATTAATTTAACAATTTATTAATTTATGTTCCTTTTGTTAATTATTGCTAATCATGTTGAATTAGATAGCTCCTGAGAAATGAAATTAAAAAAGAAAACAGTTATGTTAAAAAAAAAAAAAAAGGAAGGCTGTCATCTTTGATTTTGCTCTGTTATAAAAAAACAGCAAATCCTAGAGAGTTTGGGAAGTTACGGTAAATATCTTTATGCAGGAGATGAATTAATAGGGGTTTCATGAAGCAAACCAGCTGGCTGTGCCTGTGTAGTCATGGGAGGACAAATCCTCCTGTCTGCCACCCAAAAGGGATTGTTGTAGATGTTCAGTATTTTCAAAACAAGTTTTCATTGTATCAAAACAAGTCGCAACAGGAACATGAAAATACAAAGGAATGCTACATATGCATGTATGCTCTGTGCAACAATATTTTGTACTTCAAAAAGTAAAAAATCAGGTGATGTTGATAAAGCCTGGAGAAGCTGTTTTATAATTCTAATATGGCTATGCTGCTGAAATAATTTATATAACAAGATTTTATTGCCAAGTGTCAGCATAATAATACTAGTCTGGGAGGAATAGGTCAAAGACCTCAAGAAGCCTCAGGCTGTGCTTTACTCTGACCTACACCCTTAGTTCCTGTTTTCACCTAGTTCAATTGGAAGAGGGGAGAACATTGCTATTCTAGCTAATTTATGAAGATCAGTCATCTCTGGACTGGATTTTTTTCTGTCGGGATTCTGTGGATTTGAAGAAAGTTGTAGATGTCTTGCAGCGGTTCCTTTAGGGTGCAGAAGGAAAGAAATATGGGATGCAAAATGATGCAAATCCTAGAGTTGCAAGTCCTCCAAAAGAAATGGACAGCAGTTGGGGCAAATGCCTGGGATTCTCAGCTGAACCTAATACAGCTGAAAGGGATACAATTCAGTCCTCACCTGGCTTTCATTTGCCAGTGAAGAGTGTGCAAGGACAGAATACACTGTGCTGGTAGTAGACATGTTGCTATACAGCTAAGTCTGTTCTAAGTCTTGGTATGGACTATCAGGATTACTTCATCCCCTTCCTTTTCCTCCATCTGTTGATGGAAAAGGTACTTGAAACTTCCACATCTTGAACTGAAACACATAAAACATAGGAGTGCAATAGTGTGCATGAATTTGAGATCAGCATGCTGAAACACTTGGCACTCTTGAACTGAGGACTTTAAGGGGAATCTATTTTGTGAATTACTTGGGAAGATGATTCGTCACCTTATGATGAATGTCCTTGTCCCAGATACAAAAAGGAGAAATCTCATTGGTACAGTGTTTTGTATGCTTTTTTCCTCACGGAGTTTGAACCTCTGTGTTCTGCTCCAAATTTCCCAGATGAAGTTTTTAAGAGAAATAGAAACACCTAGACAAATCTTCTGACTTTATTACACAATGACTGGTAACTAGAACACAATTGTATAGTCAGCTATAACACTAATCAAGCAAAAGCAATAGCAGGAAACAAGTGTGTTACAGTTTTATAATATTTTTGCCATAAATATGTGTTGTTTGATGGGAGAAAATTCAGCTACATAGTTTAAAATTGGTAGATTTTCAGTGTAGGAATCTGAAGGCAAAAAGTATTCTTGAATGGCCAGTGCAGATTTTCTGACAACTACATTTTAAAAACCCAGCATTAAGTTATCCTGGAAAAAAGCAGTACAATTAGAATGAAATTTCCAAAAGCATGTGAGTTCTGAGTCAAGCATGTTTTAAGCACTGCAAACCCACACTGTAGGATTTAGATATGTATGGGCTTCTGGAGGTCTTGTACCACAGTCAGTGTTTTATATCACCAGAAAACATGTAAACAACAAGTGATCCAATTCTACCTTCTTTTAGATACTTGCCGTTTCCAATAGCAAGACTTCCTTTCCACTAGATAATAAGGTGAAGGAAAGATAAGTGCTTTGCTCTCAGCAGATGTCCTTGAGCATAGCACCTGAAATTCAGTGTACTGTGTCGAGTGTATATAGTGGTTAACTACAGCAAAATGTGTTGTTTTCTGGAGTGCTGAAGAAAAATTTCCATAGAAACCCCATAACTTCCTACCTTGAACTTGGAAAATTACCATTTGATGGAACAAAAACAAATAGACAAAAACCAACAGATTCTTACAGTAAGACACTCAACAAAGAGTTAGATGTGTGCCTGTATGTGTATGAAAAGAAAGCAAGTCTTTAAACACTGTTTAAGCTAAGATCTAAACCATTACGAGAGAGGTGCAGAGCTACTATACTTAAGATGTAAAGAATATCTGTGGGCTTCATACAAACCAGTTTCTCTGTACTTGAAGGAGTATTTTGTGCAGTTCTTCTACCCTTGGTGTAAGGTCAGTGTGACACAGACCCTCTAAGAATGTGGTAAAGCAGGAGAAAGAAGGAACTCTGTTTCCCAGAAAGGAGAAAAAACATTAATCAAAAGCTGATTTCTGCCATATGACACAGCCTAGAGAGACCATAGAACGGGTTAGCTTTCTGCATCTTGAGTGTAATTCAACAGGTACCCAAATTACAGAATTTTTTATAATGGTTCTTTAGAGCTGAAAAGCATATCTAGTAGATGTAAAAATAATATCAAAACACTTCTGAGATACTTGAAAGTATCATGCGGTAAAGTGTCTGAAACAAAAATATTGAGCTATTTTTATGTGAATTCCTGTGGTGTAACACAAATCAAAGCTATAGAAGAAGGAACTCTGTGTGAATAGGTTTATGTGAATAGGGTATGAGAAATGAATCTTTTTCCAAAGTGCATGTTTACATTTTTGGTTTCTCTGTGCCTGTATGTTCAGGATTCTGGAGTACGAGTGTTTCTATGAATTTAAAACCTTTTCTATAAGGAACAGTATTCCATGTGAAAGAGGCCCTTACCATCTAGTCTGCAGCAGAGTATTATTCTTCAGAAAATTTTATATTTCTTATGAAGTTATTTTGTGTAATCCATGTGACATAATATATCCATGTCATGCTCCTGTTTGTGTGGAAACATGTATACTTTGACCTCAATGCCAGTTGGCTGGTAGATGAAACTTAGTCACTCAGCCAGTAATTGGTACTTGTTCTGTTCTTCCTTACTGGTAATCTCTGCAGGAGAGAAAAAATGTCAGAATTTCTGTTTCACAAGAAATTCAAATATTTTAACAGGTCGTTTTGTCCCAAACTTCAGATGAAAAGAAAAAGTTTTGAAAAAAATTTTGCTTGGAACGTGTGAAAAAAAAGTGCAGTTAATATGACACTGTAATGCATCTCCTAGCAGTAGCACAATGCCTTCTGGAAGCAGAAATTTTGGTGATTTGTCCTGTCATTCTTCATGGACTGGGTCCTTTGAAGAGACTACTCCTGCTGTTATGTTTATACTTACAACTCCTGTGATGCACCAGGGCCCTGTCTGTGTGATTAGATACACCGTGTCTGAGATGCTGGACCACAAATAAGCAGGTTAATATCAAACTGATTGTTTAGGCTCAGTTCTACAAACCAGAACATCTCTTCTCACATCAACCCAAACCAAAGTGGGGTTGGGGCAGTAATTTATTTTGTGTGTGTGTGATGATGAACCATAATTATCCAGATGTTTTTTCCAGAATTTCTTTAATCTCAGAAACCTAGGGTGTGTGGAAGAGGGACAGAAATGGAGGAACATATCCTGGGTAAACATTTGGTGTTACATTTGCTTCAGTCTGGACAAGACTACAAATGATAAGGGCAAACTTAACATGTACTTTGAAGTATGGAAAGGAAAAAGCAGACATTTACAAATTATGAAGTACTAATGGAATTTTTGTAGTGTATGGAACATCTCCAAGAGGTTCATATGAACAACCGCTGAAATAATGTCATCCTCTTTGAAATGGTACATCTGATCAGAATGTAGGGAGGTGTCAGATTTAGTTTTGCAGCAAAGCATACAAGTTCTACTGCAGCAATCAGTGGAAAAAAAAGGGTGCTGGTGTGGATAAAGATGGTGTGGGAGAGTGTATGTGGTATCAGAAGCATTTATTCTGGAATTTGCCTAACAGGAAAATCATTTAAATGTAAAGTAGTAAGCATGCTTTTAATACAAAGCCTAGAAATGCTATAAAGGAGTAGTTTCGGAAAATAAATAAAATGAAAGAAAGTACTTCTGCTTATTTCCCATTTAATGATTAAGAAATTTTATACTTAAGAGGGAAGTTTTAAGTAGCATTTATCCAGTCAGTAAGAAGAGCATGTGCATGGAAGAAGAGTCTGCAGAGAAATTATCAAAGGGGAAGGAAGAAGCTACTTAAAATAAGCAAAGAGAGGAAGTATAATTAAACCTTAGGACAGATGATGCAAGGATGATAGATGCTAGTACTGACAATGTGCAAGTGATATTCCTTCAGCTAGCAAAATGACATAGAGCTGCCCAGGACATACATAGGCTACAATTTCAAATATATGCTACAAATACAGAAATGGCATTCAACTGTTAAGATCAGATGACAGGCATACCTTCTTACCTGGTTTATGTATGTGTGTGCGCCAGGACAAACAGTCACTTTTGTGGGCATAATTATGGGGGCTGCTTTCTGAACTTTGATTCGATAAATCAGTGTGTGTTCTGTAAATACACAGCATGATTTATGTATGCTATAAAATGTATGTGTTGGTTTTGCTGCTTTTCTTTTCCATTTCTGGGCTCAGCTCCTCAGTCCAGAAATGCTTATACTTGCTGTTGCTCTTTTAACCTTTGGACAGCATCTCATGTGTGTTTACAACCTTCGTACAAAAGCTGACTACAGCTATCTGTTATTTAATTTACCAGGCACAACTTCACAAAGAGAGGGACACTTTCTCTTTTGTGATCTTGCAACGTTTTCAGATGTGAGGAGCTATGATTGGTGTTCGGTGATTGCCAAAACTTCTGCCTGAATTATGAAATATATATCATGGTTGTGAAGATGATCAGTGTATGTTTTCTTCAGGAAGCATACCAGCAGAGAGATCAGTAACGTAGTGAACGTAATTCTCACTTTGGATTTCTGGGTTGTTTGGTTTTTTTCTTTTTTGGTGGAAAGAACAGGAGGAGGTTCTCATTGCATAGAAATTTATAAAGACCAGTGATATGAACAGAAAAATATTTTTTTTAAAAAAGTAGAGAAAGTGAAAGTTTGGTATAGAAGGCAGTAGTCAGAATGTTGAAGAAACTTCTAATAACTTGCAAATAAAGGCTATCATTAGGACACATAAAATATGTTTAGTACATAGTTGAGTGTTTCTGTGCAGTAAACTCAAAGTGCAGTTCAAACTCAATTTTGGATACTTGGGTTCAGCTCATTTTACAGATTTATGAGTCACTCAGTTCTTTGTAAAGAAGATAGACTAAGATCCGAAATATACAAACCACATCTTAATTTATAGAATAATGTTCTGACTTTCAAAGTCTAAGAAAAGAAATTACAGTTCATCCAAAGTGTTAGTATTTTTTCACTGCATCTTATGTAAACCACTGCCATCACTAGTGACTCTGTATTGCGTCAAGTTTTCTGTAAGGAGACAGATACAGAGCTTTTCTGCTGTGCGTATTGTGACTTCACAGTTTTCCTGCTCCATTGACTTGTCTGTCTTTGGTCCTTTGGTACCATATGTGAAGCTTTTGTCAACATAGGGGGAAAAAAACAACTTTTTATCCCAGAAACATGGTGAACATCAACTGCAGCAGGAAGTCCCAGTCATAAAATGCTGCAAGTGGTGGCATAGCTACACCTGTGGCTCATCTAAGAGTTTCTCACATTTACAGACAAAGATGTATTTTCCAGTCCATCATACAGTTTATCTCTGGAGCTTTGCATTGGATAAAATATGGATGGTTCATCATGCTCTTCTGACAGTGTCAAGTTACTGATGTTGACCACATTAAGAGGTTAGGGGTGAAGATACTGAAGAAAGAAGTACTGCTGGGTCTAGAAAGATGAAGTGTATGGATCTGCTGCGTACTAAAAACTTGCAAGAAAACCACTGCCCATTTATGAGATGTAATAACGGATTGAGCATGTTAACATTACTCTTCTCTGTTAAAACCCTGGCTACATACATGCACACAAAATATTCTAAATTTATTCTTTCCTAACCATGCATTTTCTTTTTTTCACTAGGGCATATTTCAAAACATTTGTCCCTCAGTTCCAGGAGGCAGCATTTGCTAATGGGAAGCTTTAGGCAGCCTTGGGCACGGAGACGATACTGGACAGATCCTTCAGTCTGCGTGTGTCCTGTCAACCTGCAAGAAAAATGCCTGGAAATCAGTTGGACTATCTTGATAGGTGCTTTCTTACCTTTAAAATGGTTTTGGTAGCTTCAATTTTTGTCAGATGTCTGAAACAAAGACTTCACAAGCATGCTTAAAACTGAGTATTCAGTATTCATCCTGTCCCTTTGCCTCTGCCACCACCGTTCCTTTAATTATCCACTGGATTAAATTTTAAAGGGTGTGTTTTGATGTGATAACATTTTCTTGTGCCAACAAGAAGACATGTCCTGTATGTTAGGCTTTGTTTTCTTGTCTTCAGATGGTGTAAATTGGATATTCTTTTCCACAGAAATGCTATGTAATTTGTATATTGAGTTAACATTTCCAGCTTATCCTAAGAAAATGTAAAACTGCCACATGTACCAGGAATGCCTAATGGACTGTACAGTGCCATATTCTGCCTTGGAGGTTTCCATCTCACTGTGGTTGTAATTCTCACAGGTATGGATATGAGTTGCACAGTTCAATTCTCAGTGCCTTTCAAGTTGGTCTGATATTAATATGGCAGGGTGTTGGAGGGGTTTTTTAGTATTTCAGTTGAAAGCTCATCTTATATGAAATGCTATGTTTTTGTGTTTTGTTTTTATTTCCAGTTGTGCAATTTTGGTGTTTTTCTAGTGAACTCCCCTTGCCATTACAAAAAAGTTCTACTTCTTTAGTATCAATGCACAAGGAACTAATTCTATAAGTCAGTATAACAAAATAAAGCTCTTTCATAGACCTGTTATTTTTCCAAGTAAGATAAATACTGCTAAGGAGTAAACTTTCAACAAAGGAATGAATGATATCTTGGAAAATAACTGATGAAATAATGTGGGGCTGTAGGTATTTAGCTTAATGCTTAAGTTCATGTCTTCTCAGAAATAGTTTTAAGTGTATATAACTGGAAACATTACCTCCCCTAATTCTGAAATGCCAAATGCAAAATCCCACCTATTCATCCTTTCTGTCACGCTTGTGTCAGACACACCAGTTGGGTCTAACTGTCACGATGTCACTTCCCAAGTTAATTTGTAAACAGACCAGGGTACTTTCCAGTAAGGAATAAAATTAACAGTGTATGTTGCTTATAAATGGCATATGGAAAATGTGCCCTACTTCTGCTAAATATAAGGAACTAAATGAAGAGTATGTAGATGATACATAGGCCATGGAAAACATTTAGTTTGAAAATATTCACTATAGCACCACTGCTTATGCAATGAAATCTCATATTGCTTGCTTGTCAGAGTTCTCCTACCCTTTCCGAAACTTGTTATTATACGTTAAAAAGAGTGCTTTCCAGAAGAATATCCACCTAGGAAATGTAGATGGGTTTTGAGCAGTGAAGCTTAATAATTAAGAATTATGCAAATAATTTGCCCCTAGAAACCACAGGTATTTTTAGCTAATTTATAGGCAAAATTTTAGTTTATGTTTAATACTGAAATCCTTGGCTAGAAATTAAGCTGCAAACAAAAACAGAAGCCTTATTGCCAATCTGTGGAGGAGGGGGCATATTCTGTCCTGTGACCCACCCCCTTATGGTTCTTGCTGTATTATCAGAGGGCTGTAAATGGCTCCAAAGGTCTGAGCCTGAATTCCCTTGGTGGAGGCATTGCATTAGGCTTTTGTATGCAAAGCAAGACTTCCAGCAGATGTGGAGGGTAGTGGTTTTATGTGAATAGCAAAATCGCAACTGAACAACCTTAAGTGACTGAAAACGGGCATTGCTTGGTATACTGGGATGGTCTCACGTCTGCGTTTCTTCAGATAAAAGTCAAAACCACACACACATATTCAAGAATAAGCTACCTCTTGTGAATGGGGTAGGAGATGGAGGATGGCTAATGAAAAAATTTGTTCTCATAGTGTTGAACACCTGATAGAAACAATCTTCAAAAGGTGAAAAACAAACCCTCTAGTTGCATCAGTAGTTACCCGGAATCTTATGTTTTATAACCTTGTGTTTGTTTCAGTTTGCAGCAGTTGCCCTGGAACACAATGTTTGCTTTATATACCTGTCCAAGTGGCACCAGGATTTTTTTTTTTTGTCTTTTCAGAAGTCACCGGGATTCAAAGGCAACTAGTTGCAAAATGTTTCAAAATGAGGTTGACTCTTCAAAATTGGTATGCATTGTCAACCAAAAATACATCCTTCACCTCAGTCCTAGTAATTTTGGACAAAGGACTGCTTTATTATTAAAGAACTAAGAGTTTTAGAAGCTATGTAAGAAGAGTTTGAGGATATAAAAAGCCTGAACCAGCAATTCTTTCTGTTGAATTAAATAGTTTCACCAACTTTTCACTAGCATGTATGGAAACAAAATGATGGTTTCAGTCTAATTTTATGTCATGCTATAACTGCTAGTATTTTCAANAAAAAAAAAAGAAAAGGTAGAAAAGTTGAAAAACTGAACTGTTTCTGTTTAAGATAAAGTCTGCAAGCCTATCAATTTTCAGATCAGAAGAAAAGGTATTTTTCTTACATTTAATAACATTTTCTTTGTTTCAAAGCCACCCTGCGCTCTTTGACCTGTACAGTATTATATTGAGCCCTGATAGTTCTCACAAGAATGTATTTGGTGTGTTAGCACTACAAATAGGGTATTGGGAAGAAAAACATGGAAATGAGTGAACTCTTCTCTCCAGAAGGAGGATTACCATAAAAATACTACATTGGAAAAGAGAGTTAGTTTGAATGATTTTACATCGAATCAAGTATGCATTGAAGGCATTTAAGTTAGCCACGAAAGTTGTAATCTAATAGATTTGTGTTATTTTTGCTATCTCCTGTTTTGTGATAGTATCCATTGTAGCCAGTTTAATGACAATGAGACTTCTATTATGTGATATATGCAACTAAAATGACCAGTCAGACTTAAGCTAGTTTCTTTGATTTATGAGAACCACAAAACAAAAAAGAAAAATAGCAACATTACAAGCTTATTGAAAAGCCTAAATTCTACTCTGTTATAATTTTGATTGAAAGAATGCAGTAAGTCTCTAGTTACTAAGCCCCATTAATGCACAATTTTCCAAAGGTCCTTAAGTGGCAAACTTAGAGTCAAGCATCTATTCATCTGCATACATAATCCACTGTACTAGAAGTAACACCGAATCTTTCAGATTCAACGTTAGACTTTTTGTGAACTTGCTGGAAAGACTGGACAAACAGCTGGAAGAGTAAATAAAAGTTAACTATATCATATGTAGTTTGGCCTTCGTTGATCTTTCTGTTGTGCTTGTCATCACTTTAATCAGCCCGTTTCATTTGCTCTATCAGCAATGTTTTCAGCATCGTCCATGTCCTTGAACATCCTCCCATTCATATATAGAGTAGGCTTGACTCGGGGTTTTTTTTGTGAAAAAATCATTGCTAGAATTACCACAAATCTCCTACGCGTTGTTAGACCCTCACTAGGCATGTTTCTATGTGTGTTTCCTTCTCTCACCCTGTCTGGCGCTTGCAGCAGTAAGCATCTTTGGTGAATCAGTCAGGAGACAAGATTTAGCAATGAAGTGCAGTACCTTAAGTCTTACTTCAGGTGCTTTTACACAAAGAAGCTTCTTACCTGGGAAAGAGGGGAATAGGTTTGGTTAGTTTCTGTCAAGTAGTGCCTCCTAATACAGGGCTGGGAGTGTAGCAAAGGTCAAAAACCTGTTTAAGTAGTGAGTAGGGACTGCTCCTTGGACATCCTTCTCCTCCTCCGTCAGTACCCTTAACAGCCAGAGGAGCAGCAGGCAGTAGAAACCCATAGCAGCAGGTGGGGGTCACCTCTGCAGGTCTGAAATACGTTTGTAATAACACGTCCGCACAGCAGTGGTACATGGAGATGAAGGGGAGGTGTCCTCTGGCAGTGCAGAAGGGGAGTTTCTCACCCTTCCAGCTTTGTGAGAAAGGCATACTACAAGGAGACAACAAGCTTTGGACGTGGCTTCTGACCATGACTATTAATTACAGGGTGCTGTCCTTTCCCCGTGAAGCAAATCTGTGACCAAACTGACTTCCAGTGAACGCTTTTCCCTTAAATTACTTATGTCTCTGCAATTGGTGTATTGTAACGCTCATTAAACCTAAAGGTTACACAGTTTCTTACTTCTCAAATGTTACTGAAAATCCCTTAAGTCATCTCCTTTTTGGTTTTTATTTTCAGGTGTCTGTTATGTTCTAGAGCAATTTGTTTCATCCTTACTAGTTACTGCTATTTTTAGTGACTTTGAAGTTTATGTTTTAACAAGGCAACCAGTAGTTGTTCCAAGTGTGTGCCAGCGTCATATGGACCTACATTAAATACAGAATTATTTAATGTAAAAATAATTGGTCTTACTGTAGAAACTGATTTTTCTTTATTAAGCAAAGTATTGTATTCTCCACAACAGAATAATTCTGAGAAAATACTCAGTTGTTACCCAGAGCCGAAAGGGTAATCACGCTGATGGCGTTGGATACATTTTTTTCACAAAATCTTAGTTTAATTTGCATCTTATCATCAGCAGGAGGAAAGTGTATTCTGTTTTTCTGAAGAAAGCCTGCACCTAAATAAACCATTGATCAGGCTATATCTGTTCCTCATGTTTGTGCTTTGAAACAATGGAGTTTGTCCCTTTGGACAAAGCCAGTAAGAATCTGAACAATGTACATCAACAGTAGAGGTTTTTTGGTTTTGTTTTGGTTTTTTTTTTTTACTGACTTCTGTAGATTCAGAGAATAATTTCAGACTTTGTGCTGGGGAAAGATAACACGGATTTTGGAAACATGCAAGAAATTTTATCTATGTAAGAAATAAGACTAGCAGACTAATATTGTACAAGAACTCAAGGGTTCCGCCATGTATTTCTAAGCATGAGGCTTGAAAAGCCGTGGCAGGTAGGTGATTTCAGTGCTGCTTTTCCTATTCTATTCCCTGTCTTATGTTTAAAAGCTCAATTCTTGGTTCCAAGGCACTGCACAAACACCATTTTGTTAAAATGGTAGTTACCAAGAAAAAAGGCAGGGGGGCAACTGGGATCAGCTGCTGAAAATAGGTCTTAAATCATCAAGAAATCAACAAAGGAAGGAAGGTTTGGCGGCTGCACTGCCACTTGCTGAGTCTACAATATGGGCCTTCAAACATGTCCCCAGTGCAAATTGAAAAAAATACAGGAGGTTTTTCTCGCAGCGCTAAAGAATAAATACAGTTTTAAACAACAGGAAGTAAAGCAAGCATTTAATTGCAGGCATGAAAAGCAAAATGCACACTAGAAGTCTAATGTTATTTGTGCCTACAGCTCCCTGCGTTTCTCCTGTCACCAAAGAGGGTGAAGAATTAGTGCCTCTTGTTGCAGCTGCCTGTGGTGAAAATTGATCTTTGGGGTGCTCTGTGTTTTCATCAAACTCTATTTAAACCCTAATGATGCTTTTTCTATCCCTGACGATGGTAACACAGTACCAGGGAAAAGCGAATCTTACGCTATCAGGGGTTTCTCTTCCACTGCTGCTCCATTTCAAGCCCTTGATTTGGGTGGGGTGAGCACTTCATAAGCCATCAAGCCTGGCAGTAAACAGGGTACTTTTATTTCCTTAGTCTTTATTTGAAATTATTCAACCTGATTATAATTTGACATCTCATTTCCTTTATTCCACTGTCCTTTTCAGCAAAAGTTTTTTAGTACTTGTTTCAAAATCAGAGCTGTGGAGGTTATTTGTGTCTTTTGAAGAGGATGTAGCACTGGTGTGAGGGTAGCAGCTCAAGGTTGGAGCTGCGCGTTTCTTCTCTAAACTGCACAGTCAGCAGCAGCCCAGGCATCTCACACCCCAGCAAACCTCACTTGAACTCAATCTGACAGGATGACAACCAGGAGTGACAGAAACTCTCACACCTTTTTCTTGCTTTTCAGAGGGCTAGTGAAACAGCTTCGGCTGGCTCAGTTGCTGTGTGTGGCCGCCTCTGCTACCCAGGTCCCCCTCATTCCCTCTCTGGGAGATCCCAGGTATGGGAGGTAACAGGCTTTGGTTGTTCATCAGCTGTAGCTGCATTCTTTTTTGTGCCTAACAGAGGAGCTGTGCCAGAGGAGAATGCCACACTGCTGAAGCTGGGCGTTTCTTCTTAGCACCTTGATAGGAAAAGGCAGCTGCAAAATCCATCTGCAGCTCAAGTACAGCCCTGCCAGCCGAGGGTGATTTCTCATGTGTTTTGGCCAACCAAGGCTACTTTCTGTTCAGCTGTCTCTGTTCTACTGGAGAGCAGACACTGCAGAAAACTTTATTGTTGCATCGTAAGCCTTAAAGGCATGTAAAAAGTTCAGGGGCCATCAGCTTCCCATATGAACTTTTCTATGCTTGTTATGAGAAGGGGAAGCAAAATGTCCAAATAAAAATCTGTATCATAGAAACAGCTTGTTTCTTATGTTTCTTCAGTGTTGTGGCTTGTTTCAATTGTTGTTTTATGATTGCTTTCTGTTCAAAAAGATACTGTAACATGCTGCATTTCCTAGACTTTCTGCACTGATCTCCCTGTCCCTTGTATTCAGTAGATGCTGTGTCTCAGCATCTCTGTTTGCCTCCAGACCACAGGAGTGCTCCCAGGCAGCCCAGGGGTGAGCCGGAAAACGCGGCAGCATCATCTGGTTTCAGCAAGAAAGAGGTGAGTTTGAGCGAGTTTGTGCTGTGAGAGCTGGACTCGTCTTCTGCAGAGCACCCACACCACTTGTAGCCAAGAAGAAATAACAGCTTCTGCCTAATGGGGTCAGATAGCTAAATGGAGCAGTTTCCGCACGGTGGTGGCTGGTGTAATTATACACTGGGCCATGGCGTGTCTGGTCCTAATAGCACCCGGGACTCTTGTGAGTGACTCAGCCCCTGCTTGAGGCTAATTATGGGCAGGTTGCATGAAAAAACCCCCACAACTTGATCCTGCCTTCCTCTCTTCCAGTGGATGGGTGTTCAGCCCGACATGGATTGCTCATGCAAAGCTGGGTAAATGCCCGCTCATGAGGAAAAGGCTTTTCAAAGCAAGGCTGCAAACAACACTCGGAGGTGCCTGGTTTTCAAAGAGGAGGTGTTGTCTGTTGGGGTGTTGCTCAGTCGAATCTGATTCCCTGTCACTGGCATTAGCTGGTATTGGGGTACTTTATAAGAAAGTGAGATTCCAAAATAATCTAATCACCTGGTTTCTTTTGCTTGTTTATGGATGATGGGAGTATTTCTTCTGTGTTTGTAATTGCCATTTTGTTGAATTTAGCATTTTTATTATGGTGTTTTAGAAATGGACTGTGTGATTATTTGACCCTTTTTAAAATTCAGCTGTGTGTTTGTCACGGTGATATACTCTGGCAGAAGGGTCCCCACATTAGCTATACTGTGTGAAGTGTTAGTTCTCTGCCCCAGAGGTACCATGGAACAGGCTCAAGAAGCAGGTTCTGTACTTGAAGGCAGCTCAAGAGAAAATTCTCAGGAGGTGCTGGAGGCATCACGTAACACATGAATTTTACAGACCCTGTCTTTGCTAAGAACAATTTCTATTGTTTTTAAAGCATATAAGGGAAAAGAAATACCAGCAGTATATACCTATGTCTAGCATTACATACACAGGATTAGGGGAGCTGCAGAAGCTATTTAAATGAATTTGCAGGGAGTTTCATGACTCCTTCCTTAAGGATCTGTTGTATTTTTTTTAAAATTCTTCCAAAAGCAACACTATCACAGTCACAAATCTTCAGGACACGAAGCCCAGGGCAGAGAGCATTTCCACCAAGTGGACACAGTTCAGGAGAGTGAGGGTTTGCCCCCAGAGGCTGAGGCATCTCCCTGCAGATTTTTGAGATGTGAGCAGGCAAACCTGTGGTGGTCCTGGTCCAGTGTTGGTGATAGTCCTGCTTTAGGTGAAAGGTTGGACTATATGACCTGCAGACATATTTCTCAGTCAACTTTGAGGTGATTCTACTAGCTTTTTTTAAAACCTGTGATACAGATCTAAGCATAACTAAGCACAACCTGATACTATCTACCTTTAAAGATTGTTCAGAGGCAACAGCACATGGAAACAAAATGAAGAGCAAAACGGTGAGATTTTGAAAGTTCACTGTTTCTAACCATTTTCAGATCTTAGAAGTGCAGACATAAATTCAGAACTTTTTCAGTCACTTGTGTTAGTAGGGACTGCTGCAAAAATGTGGCTGATGGCAATACAACACAATGCTCTCAAGTAACTGCTGAAGCTAATTCTGAGCAGAGTATCATCTTGCATATTTGCAGCACTATAGACATATTGCATCATCCCTTCGTTTTTATGAACTGTACCTTGATGTTGCCTTGAAGAAAAACTAGGCTAGGCTAGTCTAGGCTCCCTGTGTACAAACAAGATGCTTCTTCAGGGAGGAGCTAGGGTTGGAAGCTGGTCCAACATGTATTGAATTTGAGTTGTTTGGAG
Organism: Syrrhaptes paradoxus; assembly: GCA_013400615.1. Classification (NCBI taxonomy): domain Eukaryota; kingdom Metazoa; phylum Chordata; class Aves; order Pterocliformes; family Pteroclidae; genus Syrrhaptes; species Syrrhaptes paradoxus. The sequence continues at coordinate 145,212 of VZTO01017342.1, read as the reverse complement.
TTGTTTAGACTATTTAAAGAGAATATCACAAACAGGAAAGTGTTAAATCTGAGTGAAATGAGCTGCTTGGTGGGCCACTGTATCAGGGCAGACTGGAAACTGTAGCAAGAAACCCATGCCAGCCTGAAGGGCCTGTTTGCAGGGAAGTTAGGCTTTACATCCTGACATCTTGCTATAGAAAAATAAGAATTGTTTTGAGGCTTGTCTTTGCGCCTAGTCCTGCCACTCAAGATTAAATCTCGCAGACAAAACAAGCTGTTTGGGAGGCGGACCAAGAATGCCTTTACAGTGAAGAAAAATATAAACACTCAGCCAACTGTGATTAACTATTGAATGCAAAACACTCCCTGGGTTTTATTTATTTGTAGACTGTAGAGAAAGCTCCCAAATGCTGCCATGCTGTCGGTGTGAAAACACTTCAGCTTCTGCAACCCGCTGTTGCTGGGGGCTGGGGGAAGGAAAGGATTTTGTCCAAGCTGGGTTTTTTTTTGGGGGGGGGCTTTTTTTTTCAAATGTGTTGTTTATTTGGTGTTGCAAAGGCGATGTGCCCAGTTTCCTCTCATTGTGCATATTCCTGCCTCCAGCTGCTCACACCTGAGCTGGACTTTGGCTCCTTCCCCTCTCTCTCTGCTGGGCAGGGCAGGCCAAGAGCGCCTGCCTCAGCCGCAGCGCTGCCAGCTGCACTGCTGCGTGCAGGCTCCTGCCATCCTCCGAGCACTGTCCAGATGAGCACAGGGAGAAGCTGTAATTAAAAACAAAAGAAAAAAAGACCAAAAAAGTGCTTGTGAGCAATTATTGCTTGCAGGCGACTCTGGGCATTCCCAAGGTTTTAGGCAGCTGTGCAAAGAGCCCAAACCCTTTGCAGTGTGCTTCATGTCTGTATTTACCTATTTGTGTTAGCAAAGTGAGAATGTCCAAGTTTACAGCCAGTTTTAGTTTTCAAGGAAGAGAGGGAAAGTGAGTGCTGGCAGCCAGAGAGGGAAGGAGTAGAGGCTTATCGCAGCTGTGCTGCTGTCGGTCCAGAACAACGCTGCTGAGCGCAGTGCAGTTACCCTGTCCTGGGAGGACTACCTGCAAAGTACGGCTTGTAAATGTGGAGTAAATGTTTGTATGGATTTTTATTCTAGTTTTATAATCCAATTTAAACCAAGTGTGACGCCGCTTGAGCCATGCACAGTCTGGGTGCTGAGTTCATGCTGTAAGGGCTAAAGGTGGAAGCAAGTACGTGGAATTGTGCAGGATCGCTTTTCAAGGTCAAGGAAACGCAGAAAGTAAACAGTGTTAACTGGGAAAGAAAAGCAGGTTTATTAAGACTCCTTTGGCTCCAGTTTTCTAAATTACAGGACTCTACACATTTGTATTTTGTCATTAACTTATTAGCGCATCTTTAGATGCAGCACTGGACAGGCCTGTTGGGAATTCTGACATTTAAAGCTGCACTTTCATCCATCCGCCATGCACATACACCATGGAGCCCTCTAAGGGAAGGGCCGTACAGCACGGCTTCCTCTTGTGTTTAACTTTAGTTACCAAATGAGTTTAAATTAAAGAAAGCACGAGCTCTGCAATCATGTCTGCTGGTGTGACAGCACCATGTGTTTCCTGATGAAAGCAGAATCAGAGCTCCTCAGTGCATCCCCAAGTTGGATCTTTACCACTTCAGTAGTAAAACTGCAAAGGGGACAGTCTTAACAGCAGATTAGACAAAAATAATCAGTGACATTTGTCTTGAATGGCTCTTACTCAGGAGCCAGTTGACTTCTATGAAATGCAAGCCATACGCAATCATTTAAATGCAGGATTAATTGCTCCTGTCATACAGCTTTTTCCTCCAGCTCGAGCTAGAAGGCCTTTCGGTACAGTGACTGCAAGTGTGAGCAGGACACGTAGGTGTGCACAGATGTGTCAACTTACTGTTTTGGTATGGGTTCTTAGGGTTTTTTTCTTGAAGGACTATTTAGCTAATTTCAGTGGCAGTAAATACAAAGACAATTCTGTCCACTTCCTGAAGTTACAGGGAACAGACCCCCCCAAATTTACTCTTCTGTCATTTTGCTATGTTACTCCTTAAAACCCAAACAGGATCCAAACCATACTGCAGCAGTTTCTGTACGTGTAAACAGCAAAACTGATAACATCTAATCAGCCGCTTTGCCAGGGCAAGACAGCAAGAAGTTCTTGCTTTGTAACATTAAAAATGCTTTGTAGTTATATGGGACTTTTCATGCAAGGACATCAAAGTGCATTACAGGTATTAATTAATTAGGTTTCACAACACCCTTGTGAAGTATTTGTGTCCATTTTACAAACAAGGGACTGAGGCAAAGATCAGGGAAGTGTCTCATCCAGGGTGGCACAGCCGCTCCGTGGAGGGATGGAGGCTGGACCTGGCTGTGCTGCAGCCAGTGCCGCTGCTCCCACCCTTGCCGGGGAGCGGGGAAGCCATGCCCGGTCCCAGGGTGAGGCTGGGAGTCGGCTCCATCCTCTGCCTGGGTTTGTCCCACCGCCCCCCACCTGTGTTGCCCTGGGTGTGGACGTGCTGGGAGGGGTGGTGCAGAGGCTCCCCAGCAGCCGCCTGGCCCGTGCCTGAGCCCGGCACCTCCCGTCCCACAGCCAGGCAGCAGGACAGGCCTGCTGGGGTGGCGCAGGAGTGACACAAGGCCGAAGGCCATGCTCCTCCCTGTGCGGGCTTGGGGCTCTTCACCCCGCTCCATCGGGCGGCACAGCTGTGCCCTGCGTCACCAGGTGTGGGATTTCAGTCCCTTAGACTATTGCCTAAAGCTGGAAGTCTCTTGACACACTGGTTGGGAAATGAGACAGTTCCCTAGGAGCCCACTGGCCCGCTGGTGGCCCTGGTGGCATTTCCCACCATGGCTCGCACTAGCGCCCAGGGCCGGGGCGCTCCTACGCCAGCCCTGCTCTTCAGCGGCTCCAGCTGAGGCCGGGCGTGCTCAGCGTCCATCTCCCTCTCTCTTGCCTGTAGGAAGGATCCCTGTGTAAGGCAGCAGTCGCTGCCAGTCTTGTTGAAAACAAAGAAGTGAAGAAGCCGCCACCACCCTGGTGTTCAGCAGCTGGGCATCTGAGAGGAGGCAGCGCAGAGGGGCACAGGCAGAGCTCCCAAGGATCCCCCCTCGGCGCTGAGCAAGGCGCCCAAACCCCATGGGGAAAGGGTGGGTACCCAGTGGCTCTACCTCCCACGGCAGCAAAACCTCCCGGTGGGGCAGCGTGCCCGGGAGGGACGGGTTTGGGCAAAGGGAGCACGCGGGTCTAGAGCTGAGCACCAGCAGCCGGCCCAGGAGGCGCCGGGCTGGAAGCTGCTTTCCCAACAGGAGGAAGGTTGGGGAGTATTTGCATGCCACTTCTCCGACTTCCTGCTCCGGGCAAGGTATGCCTGCCTCTCAGGAAACTGCCCCAGAGCTCTTTGATCAGCAGAGAGAATAATGGAAAAAAATTGATTTAATAGAGGACAAATTAACATAGATTCCATTGGCTAAATGGGGAAAATCTTAAAATAGATTATGTTCCTTAAGAAGAAGAAAAAAAATTAAGACCAGATGAGCCTTGTCCAACTAAGGAGCATAAAATGTTCTTCCCAGTATGTTGTGGTTACTTTGTAATAACCATGCATTACACTGATATGCCTATGTAATTGCATACAGGGAGAACAGGAGTAGCGTGTATAAAATTGCCAGACGCCACCAGCTACCATGAAGTAAAACCTATTCATAGTGGTCCGGGTTTTTCACATATCTTTATATCAGTAATTCCCTTCTTTGTGTTGTTTTGCCTGAGTAAGGTTTGGTTTTTTGGTTGTTTTGGTTTTTTTGGTTTTTTTTTTTTTGCAATATTTGGCCCCATAACTTTTAAGAAGAGGGAAGCATCCTGGAAGACCGTCTCATTGTTTCATTCACTCTCCTTGAATCCTTAATACTTAACCTACTACAAACAGTTTCTAAATGAGAGATGCCAGAAGAAAATGTAGTATCTGCTTTCAGTTCTCCTTGACTTCACCCAAGTTTTTGATGTCTTGACAAATGAAATGTGGAAATTCCTCTAAATTTTGGGTAACTATTAAAAAGCAGACAACGTATCCATTTGGCCAAGGTACAGTCTTTCAGGCCTTGGTTCAAACCCAGCATTTAAGCACTTGCTTAACTTACTAATTGAAGTCAATGGGATTTCAAGCACTTTGCTGAAATGGGAGATTTTGTGGACAACATTTGTGCCAGTACATTTGTAATACAGAAATCAAGTCGCGCCAGGTTTATTTTGGCTCTGGGTTTCTTTGTGGTGGTGATTGACAAATCCACAGATTTGGACTAATACCAGAGAGGTGATGACTATAAGAGAAGCGATGACAAGAAATAATAAATTTTGAACTGGCAAACACTTTAACTTGGGCAGACTCAAAACCTCTACATAAGGGAACAAAGAGGTCCGTTTATGCTGATAAATGCACTCTTTTCAGGAAGACCTCCAGTTAATCAGCAACTAATGTGCTGGGGCAGCTGAAAATTCTGAAGCAAATCCTTATGTAAGTGGTGTAACTACACTGAAACTTTTGGAAACAGGCATGTTTACATCACTCGATAGCCCAGTCACATAATCTTATAATCACTTTGTAAAAGGTTCATTTCCTGAAGAAAAAATTTCATGCCTTCGCATTGCAAGCAATAGGACAGAGCTCAGCATGGCAGTGGATTTCGTGTCTGTTACTGGAGGTTGTCCAAACCCACCCCACTAGCCAATAAATCACTACCTAATTGAAAAGATTCACAGAAACAGATTACAACATCGAGGATGGAACCAGTACGGTAGGAATTAGACTGACAGTGTCCATACGTAGGGTGTGGTGTCAAAAGATGATCTTACAGCCTGCCCCCACTTGCCCTTCTCCCTCTTCTTCCTCCTCATGCTGCTTCTCGCTGCCTGATCACTCCTTTCGTCCTCTGTACCAGCTCTGGTACATACCTGTTCACATGGAGAGCAAGTTCAACTCACTAACCCAGCAAAAAGAAACCCCAACATTTTTTTTATTTGGTTTGTTTTTTCCTGTTTCAATGAGTTGATTCACTACAGCGCCATCAGCCAATGCAAGTGGGGGGAGCATGACCGGGGGAAACCTCGGTCCTGCCGTGGACACAGGCAGTTATTCCAGCTTTGTCCACCTCATGATACCACGCCTTGACTGTGCCGTGGCAATTTCCACTTTACTGACACAGGGCAACATGGACAAGTTATTGCCGGTACATCAAAGAGCTGGAAAAAATTAATCAACAGAACCTCCGAGCTATTAGGCACAGACTGTAGTTAGATAAAATCATAAATAATGAAATCCCGTAAGGATGTTGCACAACAAGTATTGAAACAAAGCTCATAAAACTCTTCTTCTTCACTGCATTTGAGCATTTTCCTTCCACAGAAGGCATGGTTTTCTAAAAGCAATTTTTTTATTTTGCACAGCAAACTCATGCTGGGCAGAGGCGAGAAGGGCCCCAGCCCATGTGATGTCAGGATAAATATGTGGGAAGCCAATGCAGCAGAAAATCTAGCCAGAGGAATGTCTGGTGCAGCGCGAGTGGCACAGGAGTGGGCTGGCTGCCTCTCCCACCTTCCATGGCACCCACGAGGTGTGAGCAAGTGCTCAGGCTCCAGCCGTGGCCAAGGTCTGGGTGGGACAGCAGCGTGCCTGCAGAGCCTCAGCCTGAGGTTTGTCTCCAGCTCGCCTGCCTTCCGAGGAGATACCGTCCCAAACGCGTGTTCCCCTCCTGACAGCGCACTGAGCAGAGGGAAATGGATGGGCCAGTCTATCTGATGCAGAAGCAATTAGCCTGGGCTTTAATGAAGGATTTTAGCATCTGAGTGTAGGAAACCTAACAAAAGACCTTTGCATTAGGCTCTGCAATTTTGTTGTAAGCAGCAAGTAACAAGAGCAGATTTAGAGATAAAGATAATAAAAACCACTGCATTCCCTTGCCCAAAAGCCTATAAATCAAGACTTTGGCTCTTGCCTGCAGAAATGCTCTCAGTTGTAATTGGAAACAGGCAGCACTGATCTGAAACACTTCATTGAGCTCAATTTGCAATGGCTTGGGTGAGGAGATTTCCAGCACTTCTTGAGAAGAGGCTCCCCCTTCCTAATGAACTGGTCAGTAAATTGAAACCCTGTGCCACCTCCCTGCCTGTCCATTTTATCTGAAGCTGCCCAGGAATTCAGCAGCAGTGAAACATGCACTGGAGTCGCATGGGTGAGGAGGTCCCTGTGAACCCTACCACCACCCACACGCTGTACAGGAAGGGTGAGGCATGGGGCAGAGGTGCCTGTGTTAGTGGAGCCACAGGGCAGATGGCCCTCTGCATGGGGAGGAAGAGGAAGGGCTCTTCTGAGCCTACTGATCCTTCCCACCATGTGCCTGGAGTAAGGGACACGTGGTGCCACCACCGTATGAACAGTGTTTCCTCCCCACACCTAGCATACCCATATCTGCTCCCCTTCTGGGAGACCAACCCTGGCTTTGCTCCACTGGGTGAGAAGTTCCTGTCATCTCCAGTCTGGTTATGATGCTGGAGGAGTGTCTGTGACAAAGAAGAGTCACCTGCTTAGTTTCTTCACTCTGGGCAGCGTCCATCCCTTAGAGCCCCATCTGTGGTGGCTGAGATGTCAAGCATGGTTCAAACTCAGAGGCCAGACAGCTTTCTAAAAGATAGTTGCACAGGAAAGTTGTTCTGGCATAAGACAAATAATCAATTTAACCCCATAGCACACCTCATATAGATATTCTTCAGTTTAGCTGCTATTGCTTTGGAAAGTGCTTAATTCACACTGAAAGGGCTGCTTCTGTCTGAACCATCCAGAAGATGATGATAATGCTGTAGTTATATGTCAGTAATAAACAGTGAAGCTTGCCATGGAGAGTGGAACAAGCACAGCAAGTAGTCCTGCACAGTGCCGGTGCCAAGCCAGACCGAGGCAATAGAATTTATAGCCACTATTATCTGTGTGAGGTATATTTATGACTCCCCTCCCCATTGCTCTGATATCTTTGGATCTCACAATATTTGTATGTTCACTCCCACACCATTCTTGTAGGTAAGGAATTTGCAAGCAAGAAGCACAATATTGGAGCCTCTCCATGCAACATGGAGCAAGGTTTGGAAGGTGAGGAAACTTCAGAGACCTTCAGCAGTGACGGATACATTCACAAAAATTAACCAAATAATGTGACGTAACTAGTCGGGCCATCTACAAGGTAAATAGCTAAATTCCTCTGGGCTGGGCTGTGCAAGAGTTCAGACTAGATTATGGCAGTGAGTGTTTATCACTTAAAATATACCTGAACTTGCAACCTAAGCAACCCTGATCTGCAACTCCTTGATATGGGATAGTTGGAGGCACAGGAAAATGAAAGTGCTCTGAGCCCTGAGGTTCATAATAGTAAGGGAAAATAATAAGCAAGTTTGTATAAATGAAGATTTGATTGTTTGAGGTTTAAAATAGTCCTTAAATTCTGTCCCTAGTTCCTCAACCCCTGATTTACTATCCATTACTTTCCAAAACTATTTATCTCATATAAAACAGTAGAAGGGACTAACACAAGACATGGGATAAATGGAACATCAGTCCTTTTCTGTTATTCAGAAAGCTTTCACACCAATACGGTGCGTTTATATTTTCATGTCATTTTTGCCTAAATTTTTTACAGTTACATTGATTGCATTGTATTCTAAAATGAAAATAACTTTATTTTCCCCCGTCTTTCAAACACTTGATCTTCCAGAGGAGGACACCCCTGAGCAGAGCACAGCAGACTCGTCCGGTTTGCAGGCTGAGGCTGTTCTCTGCACAAGGGGTTTGCAGGCTGGTGACTGCAGCTGGGAATTGCTCCTCTTCTGTGCTGGTTCTTGAGGCCCAGCAGTTGTTCTTGGGCAAGTTTGGCCTCAGTTCTCCATGCTGTTCAATGATGATAATTATTCATACTTACCTTGGTGAGCTTAATTAATACTTGTAAAGCACTTTAAGATCCTTGGATGAAACGCTTTGTTGACAGACAAAATATTTTTACGGTGACTGTCAAATTAAGGTCCTCTGAGCTTCCTCAGCAATGGTAGGGTTAATTAGCTCATGACAGGAGCCTGCCAGCCCCAGCAGAGACAGAGTGCCAGGGATGAAGGTGCCCATCCCTGGCCTCTCCTCACTGGGGCAGCTTTGTTGAAGGGAACTCCTTCCCTATTCACACCTCGGAGATAATGTCCTTGCAATGCACGCGCGCACACGCATCGCCCACCTGGTTGTGTCATAACCATTTCCCTCTCCCTGGTGTGCATCCCACATCCCAGCTGGCGGGGTGGCAGGCATCGAGTCCCCGCTGCTGGAGCTGGGGCTGGTTGCTTTCCCTCCCCGCACAAGGGTTGTGAGCGCTGCACATCCTCTTGGGAAGCGCTTTTCATCCGCGGATGAGAACCTTCCCAGAGGAGCCTGAGAGGCTGGCACTGGAGCGATAGACAGGTGAATGAGCTCTTCAGTGAACGACGTGCTGCCTGGCTCGCCAGCAGGAAACCAGCTGTGTTTCATGGGCAGGTCACAGTGGGGTACTGCGCACAGGAGGAAGGCACCCATGAGTAAACCCTGATTTCATGAAGTGTAGCGCAGTGTCTGTATAGAAAAATAAGGGAAGCCTGTGACTCCTGTAGGGACCCCATCCTTGGGCACCACACAGGAAATCAGAAACAATGATTTAGCAAAGGGGATCTTGGTCATGGTTTTTGTCAGACACCACAGATATACTCTCAAAGCTGAGGCGAGCAAAAGGCCATGGCACAGTTTGCCTTGGCACCTTTTGCCCTTCTCAGCATCATCATGGCTTTGGGTGGGCTGCTCTCAGGAGCAGCGCCTGTAGCCCCTGCTTGCTGCTGCTCGTGCAAGGCTGAAACAGCTCACAAAAAGCACATCAGCTGCCTTGCGGGCAAAACCTGTGCCCTGAGGATTCACAGCATCATGCTTGTGATAGTTCAGCTCAGCATGAATCTGCACAGGGGGAAAAGTTGTTTAAACCTGGGGGTAGCTTGTGAGAAAAGAGGGGAATGTCCTTGCCAACAAAACCAGAGAGAGGACCAAACCTGGGGTGGGCAGCAGCAGCCATTTGAAGCGGTGCTTCAGTGAAGGGTGCATCTCTATGCTGGCACCCTTCACTGAAGCGCCAGCAGCCTGCCTAGGCAGCCCCCTGCCATGCCCCGCTGCCTGTGTGAAGAAGATGTGAATGGCCATGTTTCTACCTGGCAATGATATTTCTTTACCTCCTGCATGCTTTTTTGGGGGAGATGTGGTTTACCGGTTTCCTTTCTCTGAGTGTGTCCAAACGCAGCCCTATGCTCTCTGTGTCTGGCACGACTGAGCCTGCCCACCTCTCGTCTTACAGCTTTCCTGTCGCGATAGGATCCCCAGCTTTTCCTGGGCTGATGTTCGCCTCAGCAGAGCACAGCACTCTGCTTGGGGAGCCCAGCCCTTGTGCCCTCCTTCCCTGCACAGACCACAAACGTCCCTGGCAATGGCTCCTCAGGCACCATCTTCCAGCTGAGCAACACAGCTCTAGCACTGAAAGAGGCATGCTGGATATTTCATCCCTTCTGCTTTACAATAGTATTTAAGGACAAAAAGCATGAATCTGGTACGTGAAACCCTGCCTTCTGGCCAGCCTTCACCTGGGAAAGGTCGGCAAACAGAATCAATTGCTCCCTTCCCCAGGTAGGAAATACCGCAATTTGACTCATGGGATTTTAGACGGCACTTCTTATGCGTATGTTTACCAAAAGGCAGCATCTTGTGCCCCAGCTAATTGCCCTTTGAAGCAGCCTGGGGAAGAGAGCATGAAGGTTTCTTAGAACATTAATAGTAGTGAAAGTCACAGGGCCTTTTTCCTTTATACAATCGAAGCCAAATTTGAGCAATAACTCTTCTGATGTCTCTGGTGGGAGGAGATGTGACGTCTTGAGGTAAACCACACATCCCGTAACTACCACTGTGCCGTTCGTGAGTGCTGCCTCACTACAGAAGTGGCAGAATTGCTTTTCAGCAAAAGTCACCATGTTTTTCGAAGGGGAACGATTCCAGTCAGAGAAAGACCAGGCAGAGGGGAGAAAGAAAACCCGACCGCAATAAAGGAGCCATTGAACCTGAAAGGAAAAAGACGTCAGCATCTCCGGCAAGGGCTCTCCTTTTTTCCTGGTATATCCGTGAACCCTAATTATGTGGAAAGAAGTCGTGGGTGAGACTGGCTTGCTTACTGACAAGCTGAACTTTATAATCTAATGCTGTGACGTTGTGAGGGAACAGTGTTTGGCTTGCCTGCCTCGTGTGACCTGCAACCTCAAGGAGATGGCTCAGGGGTGGGTGCCCACCTTTATGTCTTCATTAGCCTTCTCCCAGGTGATGGGGTTGAGGCAGTGCTGGGAGCAAGGCTGCTGCCTCCCAGTCAGGGAAGCCCCTGCTGGGGTGAGGATGCCCTCCTTGGACCAGGAGGCGGCCAGGTGATGGTGGAAATTCAGGAGGAGATGGTCAGGGACAGCTGAGGAAAGGTCTAGGTGCTGTGGAAGCTGAGGTCCATCCCATCTGCTTTTCCAAGAGAGACCTAAATGGGGATGGAAAGCCCAGGCAAATTATAAATTGGAGTTCCTGATCTCCTTGGTGGTTCAAGGGTGTGCAGGGACTCATGGAGGAGAGCCCAAGGAAAAGCTGGTACCAAGAGCTGCAGATGAAGACCAAGGGACTCTTACTGTAGAGTTTGAGGTGAACAGTGCAGCTCTTCAAAACCCTAAATCCATCTGAGGTGGCCCTGTTGGGAAGGAAACTGGGGCCAGCAGAAGGGACTTGAAGGACTTTGATCACCTTGGGGTGGAGCCTGGAGGCAGAAGCGGTGCTGCCCCAGACCTCCCAGGTTAAAATGTTGCAGCGAGGTGACTGACCAGAGCCCAGCTGAGGGACATTAGGACAGCTTCTGAACCCCTTACTAGGTCATGCTCCACCCCTGTTAATGTTAAATAAACATTAGCAGAATAGTGAGGTGGCCAAGGAATGACTATAGGCAAGGTCTGAGGTGTACACCTGGTCTCTCTCCAAGTCTATGACTGAAATAGAAGCCTGAGTGTACCTGTAGCTGAGGACTGAGGTGTGCTGTCCAAGTTAAATAAGGATATACAGCCCTGGAATGGTGTGGAGAGCAACAGGTTAGGCCTGTGCTGAGGAGACGCCTACCACCATTGGCTGCACTAGAGGCTGTTTTTTTGCTCTTTAAGGGCAACATTTTGCTAATCATCTCTTCCAATCTGCAAGCTTCGGTCCCTTGCTGTTCCTTCCCATCACTGTTCTTCAAAAAAGCTGGGAGGGGAAAAATGTGACTGTTCATTTCACTGATACAAATCCAGTTCTTGTCAGTACGTCTCTGGTGGGGCAGCACGGGCATCTTCACTTACCTGGACCTAAAACCTAGGGTAACCATGTTTCTAACATCACAGCACCAAATGCTGTTTCCTGACATTTGTTCATCTCTCCCGCCTGTAATCACAGAGCACTGCAAGGACACAGGATCCCGGGTCAGCACAAGCCAGTCCCCATGCCAGGAGGGACACGCCATTGGAACTGCTGGGTGTTCCTGCTCCTTCATGTCCCACGGCCGCCCTGCCGCCTGGCAGAGGGGTGGCTACGCTGCCGGCAAAGGCATCGATGGCGTCTGATATGTTAATGCCCGCATTTACAGGCTCCCCCGAGCGAGTGCAGGGATGTTTAGGTAGCTGAACCTCCTCCTGTTGTTTTAAGGGTTCTGGCAAAGAGTCAAGAACAAAAGCTAAGACAGCCAGTTCCCGTTTGCGGGCACGTCCCTACATTTCAATGTGGCAAACCTTGTGATTTAGCAAGTGAGAGCCTTCTGCCCCAGGGCTGTTAAAAGCTTATTTTTTTATTTTTTAAAGGGAAAAAAAAAGAAGAAAACAAACCTGTCAAGATTTCCAAGAAAATGAGAAAAACACCAGTGTGGATGGGCTGCAGGAGTGGGACCAGGCTTCTGACTATGCCTTTACATAGGGGGACCTGCAGGCTGAGAGCCTGGCCCTTTGAAAGCTGCTGGGGGCTTTTTGTTTGGTCGTTTGAGAAGCATGTAGTGAAGAAGAAAGGAAGAAAATGCTAGCAGCTTTTGCTGCTATCATGAATAATGTTTTCTTGTGATACCATTTTATGCATCTCTCCCCAAAAGTGAGTACCCTCCCTGGCTGAAGCGGAGCGTTTTGGCTCACAGGACAGTGTTCATCAGTGGAAAAGGATGAATTTAGTCAATCTAGTCTAATACTTTCCGCTACTGCAGGCTGTGGCCATGGCTACTGGGAGCCTGAGCCTGATGGGCTGTGTGCCCTCCCCAGGGCTGCCCCTGGTGTGGATGGAGCCAGTTCTCACATGCCAGGTCCCTGTGGGCTCGCAGGTATGCATGTGTGCAGGCATGTGTGCACGCACATGCCCTCCATAGAAGTGCCAGAGGGTGTTTGCGCTGAGGCAGATCTGCTCTCAGGCTCACTCTGGGGTCCCAGGGCTGCAGCAGGGTGGCAAGGAGCAGCCATGGAGGCCCTGACAGTGCCTACACACCAGTCTCAAGCTGCCTCAGGGGGAGGCAGCCGTCAGCTGGTGGGCTCCAGGATACATGGAGGCCAAACATCCATGGTTGCTGCAGTTGCCAATATAGGGTCACAAGCCCAAAGGAAATGTGCACAAGTTGCCTCGTGTCATGAGTAGTGACATCTTTGCACGGAAGGAGAGCAACCTGCACTTCTTTAGGGTACCGAATGCAGCAGAGATGGGGCTGGTGGTGATCTTGAGCCCCTGACACTTGCAATGTCATTAGCTGTCCTTGGAGAGAGCCTGGTGGTACCCTCACCCACCTGGCCAGTCTGCCTGTCCTCTTCCTGCAGCTGCCGGGTCCCTCCTGCTCCCTCCTCCCAGCCCCAGGCATTGCACCTTGTCACAGCCAGCGCCGGCACTGCTGTCTGTGGCTGAAGGGCAGCAGAGAGTGAGCAGAGGGGACCGAGCTACTCACATATGGCTGCTTGGCTGGCTGTTTATATGCAGCCAGCGGTGAGGCCAGCTCTGCCCGTGAAATAAAGAGTCTGCCCCTGAGTACCTGTCTGTGTGTGTCAAACCAGGCACCTTAAGTGAGAAGCCATTAAAAAAACCCCAAAATGCAGATAGTCTCCCTGAATCCACGCACAATTATGTCAGTGGGAGAGATCTGTGGCATGGCATGGGGCTGCAGAGCTGGTACCCAGCAAGCCAGGGAGCAATCTTCCTCTTTGTTTTACAAATAGCTATTGCCTGTGGAAGCAGGATCAGTTGTAACATATTTATTGCGAGAATGAAAGACAAAAAAGCAGAAGTCCCTGCCAAGAGCAAGTGAAATGGGCATGCTTTTTAAAGAACTACCACAGGACTGATTACCTTTCCAAGTAATTAAACATTGTGAAAGGTTATTAACGTGCCGATAATAGACAGCTTTGCAAACTGCCAGCACAGCATGATCTGACAGAGGATGGCACAATGGCAGAGAGCAGGACTCCTTCGCCTTCAGGGCTTTGCAGCCCCAAGGGCTGGATGTGCCCGCAGGGACCAGCCTGCACCTGACAAGCCCAGGAGTTGGAGGGTCCCGAAACTTCCACCTGTGCCTGAACGGCTGCAGGGTTTGCTCTCGCTGGCAGAGGGGCTGCAAGATCAGAGATCGCAGGATCAGCCCTCCCACGGCGCGCCCTGCCCAGGGGCAAGGCAGCAGGTGTCCGCCGGCAGCCCAGGGCTTGTCCCCACTTGCCACCCGATGCAGGTTAACATGTGTTATTTCTCTTTAAACTGACTTGTGTCTACAAAAAACATCTTATTCTGGACCCGCTGGTATTTTAATGCGTGTTGCTAAACCCACTGTGAAAGTGGGCTTACTGAGGGATGGGATGTGTTTGCCTACAGCCACATGGGCATGGATGCAGCCACAACTGAGCCTGCTGAGTGCTCCTGCAGCTGTTCCACATCCATTCACCAGCTCCCAAGGGTGCTCATGGTGTGTTTACCCAGGCTTTGCCCTCCGCTTTGGGAGTGTTCTTCCCATGCATCACATTCCCATCCAAACAGTTGCCTGTAGCCAGGGGCTGTCCTTGCTGATCCCAGTTCTCAGGGAGCTCCTGCACTTGCAAACCCTAGGATCATATCCTAGCCAGAGGGATGGTAGATGGTCAAACACTTGTCCAGAGCAACCGCCTTCTGGTCCTTCCCTGAGACCCCACGTGGAAAATCTCTGCTTTTTCCTTGACTTTCTGTACACAGCAGTAAGAGGAAGAAGGTACAGGAAAGAAAAGCTCAGGCCATGGTGGAAAGATTTGATAACATCCTGGGTGAGAGCATCTTTGTAATCCTCCAACAGCTTGTCCAGCACTATAAATGCTTGCTGTGTTTTCCTGGACTCAGTTTTCATGTTGGCATAATACCATACATTGCTCTGAAAGAACTTAAAGTGCCTTTGCATACAGACTGTGTGTAACCCGAACTTCTAGGTCATCCTGCTGCTTTCAAAAGTCCTATTCTATATTCATGAGCAAGCCAGGAGTTTATTATGGGAGGTGTTTAGACTGGGGCACTTAAGAAGTACTACATAATAGCAGTCTCCACCTCATGTCCCAGAGAATTTGGCTAGCATTGCTGGTACTTAAGTGTCACCAGGATAAATACAGAACCAAAACAAATTGGGGTAGTTCATATTTTCCCACTGTGACTCTTGTGGGCTTTCCACGGGCTTGGGCAAAGAGCACAGTGCTGCCTGATGTGCTGATTGGGCTCTCTGTAAGCAAGATTTTCAAAATGTGCTCCAATTAAATGGATGGCCTCAGTTATAGACTCCAGGCAGCCACTCTTTGCAGCATGAGCCATGTTTTAGCTTTGTGATGCCACCAAGAAGATGTCTGGGGCAGTAGGAAGCTGAGTCCCAGACACTCTATGCTACGTAGTGGCTTATGACACTGCAGCCATGAAGGAATTGCCAGGCTCACCAAGACCCATGTCCACAGGTCTGCAGGGGACAAGGATTTCAGCCTGGGGGGAATACCACCACAACTCCTTCCTGGAATGAGGCTGCACCTGCCTGGGTTTGTCTTTACATGCTGGCATGCTCCTGTGCCACTCTTTACGGCTGGATTGCTGTGGCAGAGCCTGTCGTGGGTGGCAAGAGAGGAAGAAGCCTTTCACAGATGCTCAGATGGATCCTTGGTCCATTTTCAGTCCTAAATATCCAAACTCTCAGAAAGCATCAGTGCTAACAAATGTTTCTTTGCCAGGGATGCCAAAGGACAAAGTGTCCCAGGAAGATGGAAAGGGGTGCTTGATCACAAGGATGCCCACCAGGATGGAGACAAGCCAGGCCACACTGAAACAGCAGCCAGCTCCTGGTGCCGCTGCCCAACCAGCAAGGCCTCTCCTTCCCTCCAAGGCTTTCAGCAGCACACAGGTCACTACAGTTGGAGACAGAAAGGACACTTTACAGGTTCAGTCAACAGATGATTTTTACCTTTGCGTCTCAGCTGTCTTTTCTGCTCGGTCCCTGAGTGAGCTGTGCTGAAATCCCACCAGTGCCTCGAGCTGTGTCTGCAGGCGCTGCACTAATCAATATTACTTGTTGGAGAAAGTAAGTCTCACTTATTGGCCACACATTCCCCTGAGTGCTTGTGTCAAACTCTTTCATGTCAGCTGAAGGGAGACTTACCAGCAGAAAGGTCAAACTGCCTCAACTAGATCTGAGTTCAGCCATTGACTCGCTTGTGTTTATCTGCCTCACACTATCAGGAGGACTATCTGCATGTGCCGCTGGCCTCCCTCCTCCTCCTCCTGGCTGCTGTGCTGCCGGGGAATACTTTGGAGGGGCTGAATCACTCAGGCAGGAACAATGAGCTGTCTGATAAGCTCAGCTGGGTGATCCACTTGGCCAGCACCAAGTGCTTCTGAGAATAACATCCAAAACTCTGTGGTACAAGGATACGGCTGGTCCCTCTCTTGCTGGCCCAGACTGCAGTGGCACAGCCCTCCCTCAGTGCCCCTCAGCGGTGTGGCTGTGAGCCTGATCCTGGGCCTTGTCCTCTGTTCAACTGAGCCATAGGGGTGCTAGTAGGGGCAGTTTTTACTGCTCCTGAGGTAGGTTTTTTGTCCTTTCCAGTGCTCTGACACAAGAAAATGCATTTGTTGAAGCCTCACTCACAAAATACACCAAGAAAATATTCAAGTCCATTACCAGACTGGGCAAATGAGGAAATAGCTGGGTCCAAGCTCTACAGTGCGGGACTCCCATTCCCTAAAATGCCTCCTGCAGCAGTGTCTGCAGGGGCTGCCCCGGCAGTGCTGCTTGGGATCTCACAGGGAAGCCCCCAGGCTGCAGTGAGGATGAGCCTCGGGGGGCCCTTTGGCTGCTGGGACTGGAGGTGGTGTCTCTGCAAGAGGCGGGAGCAGGGCAGGCAGGCTTTCATGTTGCTGAGACAGGTTTGGAGCTGGGCAAACAAACACAGGTATCGAGATAAGACCGTTCATCTCATGCCAAGAGGTGTCTAGAACTCGACTCATGGGCCCTCTGTTCCCATCTCTGAGGCCCTCTGTACTCTGAGGCTAGGAGGGAGCTTGCTCATCCCTACACTGGTATTTCCTGAAGCTATCTTCTGCTTCCCTACACCAGCAAAATGCCATAAACGGTGCATCATGGTTACTCTTAATAAGCCCATGGTCTCAATCCACTTCTTGCACCTGCTGCTCGGTGGGTTGGGAGGATCTTTGTTCTGGAGCATTTTAAGAGGCCTAAAGCTGTTTCTGCTTTGAAGTAGCATTTGGCTTTGTCGGCATTTGGCATCTCTGCAGAGCTGACCCTGCGTGGAGCCAGGGACTGCTGGTTACAGCACTGCACAGTGGCTGGTGCTGTGAGCCTGACTGAGAAGTGCCAGAGGTGTTTTGTGCCAATGCTGCTGCGGGACCACCCCACTGCTGCCCTGCCTGCATCCCAGGCCCTCAGCATCATCCAGCCCTGGTTCAAAAGAGGGGAGAGCATCACAGAATCTGGCTTTATCTTGGGCTTTTAATGGCATCAAGATTGGGAAAGAGTTAAGAGATGTCACCTCATCACCAGGCTGTGGCAAGAGTGGCAGGATTAGTGTCACTACCCTGAACAGGACATGTGGCAGAGCTCACCCCACCAGGAATGTGGGGCTGAGCCAGCTACACACTTGAACACAGTGGCAGTCTTGCTGCAGTCACCTGAGATCAATTGAGGGGAGTGACTCCCTGCCCTAAAGATACGGTGCACTGCTGGAGGGGGCCCTACGGCCACTGTGCGTCCTTCTGAAAACAATGGGGTTATCGGCAGGAGAGGGGGCTCTGTGGTCCAATGGTACTCAGGTAGGAAGAGCACCCTGCTTGAGAAAAGGCATTTGCCGAACCACGTCCAGAAACCCTTTGAAGCAGAAAACCTCCATTCTCCCTTGGATACTCTGGAGTACTTAATAAATAACTGTAATTAAGTGTGAGGTGGTAACTTAAGAGCTTGTTCCCAGAAGTTAACATCAAAACACTTGCTCTTAGCACTTAGAGAGACAATATGAAAGCAGAATTCACACACAGATGAAAGTACAGTTGTCAGGAAGGGCTGGAGAGCCCTGGAAATGCATACATGGCTGCTTCCGAGAGCTTGAGGAAAAGTTCTCGGGAAGCAAGAGTCATCACTTTTGTAACACAAGTCCTTTCTAGTGAACAGTGACCAAGATAGCACAAATTTGGGGGAGTTGGGAGTGAGTTTTAAAGCAGGCAATGAGGAACTGTGTGGGGAGAAGAGGCACATGCCTTTTCCTGGGCTGTCCCACAGTTGTCTGTGCCCCACTGGTGTGGAGCAGCCACAGTCCTGCCACCCCCAGAGCTGTGCCCCAGCCCAGGGGCTGCCCTGCCCTGCAGTGGGGACAGCCACAGCACTTCTTGTCTCTCCTTCACTGATGGCAATGTACGTGTAAGGCAAAGTGATTGCTGCAGGCTTCTTCACAGGAGATATCTAAAGGGTTGTAAAAAAAGAAGTGCAAGGAGAAAGAGGATTGTGGATGCAATTTTTTTGATCAAAAAGCAACGATTTTGCCCTTAGGAGGTGGCACAGCATGGCTGGAGAAGGAGGTCCTAACTGCAGGCTCTGCCACACGCTTAACAAGGGCCAAGTCTAAGGCACTGCTGAGTGCCCTTAGCCTCTGCTCCTGTAAAAACACGGTGAAAAGCATTCCCAGGTCTGGGTTTCAGTCTCCTAACTGCTGCTGAAATCCAGAAGCGTGAGGAGCCAAGGTCCCGTTTGCCTTACAGTGATCCTCTCCTGCCCTGGAACCTGGGCTGGTCTTAATTTGTCTATGGTTCAGGCAAGAATGGACTAGGCAGACGGACATGTTATCTCTTGTTTTTTTGGAAGCAGGAAGCCTATTGCACAATGAAACTTGGTCTGGATGAGGATTAAAAATGCATGTGTCTGGGGCACTGCAAGCCAGGCTGGTCTGAGTTCCTTTGATCCAAAAATATAAGAAAATATTACAAAGGGCTGATAGGGAATCAGGAGGCTCCATGGGGCTGCTCATCTTCTCCTCATGGGACATAGCAATCACTTCTGCTTGTGTAAGCTATTTCAGCCAGAGGAGGTTTGCACTCTCGGGCTGGAAGAAACTCTAGCAAAGTCAATGTAAATACAAGGTAAATCTTCAGTGTCCCATCCAGGGGCTGGGGGTCAGGCAGTCGCAGAGGGCAAGGTGGTGGCAGTCCAGCCATGGAAGAGAGGTTTGTCACCCGGCAGGAGCTAAGGGTTTGGCCTCAGGTGCACTTTCAGCTTCCTACACTTCTCACAGGGCTTTTAACTTGGGGATTTAGAAGTGTCAACTAATTGTACCCACATTAACTGCAGCTGAACATTAAAACAGGGCTTGAATGTCATTTCAAATGAGTAGTTCCCAGGCTCAGTCTCATGCAAATTCAGCAGGACAGTGTAGATGTGTCAAAATAATGTTGGAATAATATTTGAAAATAACACTGAAAATGTTTGTGCTTGAGCTGAAACATGAGGAGAGCAGGTATTTTAGGTTTAATGATCTGCTGAAGAAAAATTATAGACACAAATCTAGAGGAGGGGGAAAGAGAAACCCCATCTCTTCATCTCACGAATTGTGTCAACACTAGCACTGCCGCACCCCCACTCTCCGCCCCCCTGTTTCTGGCTGTCTCTCTCTCTCCCTGGACCAAATACTTCAGCAAAGTTTCTACAGTAGCGAGGATTCTAGAAGCCCATGAGCCTGATTTAAAACACAACCGAAGACAGGGCTGGTGACCCCAGAGACCAGCAGTGGTTCCCCACGTCTGGCAAGCCCTGGGGCCAGCAGCAGCCTCCACCTGAGGACAGCTGGAGGCAGAGCCACGGGAGGTGACCAGGCAAAACCCAGCCCCTTCTGTCAAGCTGTTTCATTACAACGCGACGCGTGTTTTTCCTAATCTCTCTTCTTCTCTTAACTGCAGCCTGATTCCTCTCACATCTTGAACTATTTCTCTTCTCAGCAGAAAGAAGCACGCGCAGATCATCTCCCTGATGTGCAGCCCAAGGGGAAAACCATGTCACAGCCTCGCCGTGCCTGCTGAAGTGCCTCTCCCCCTCCCCAGCCCCTCATTCCCAAAGCAAGGCGAGTTGGAAGTGGGGAGTTATTATTACATCCCTGTCTCCACCTTCTCCAAAGTCAGATGCTGCATGAAATAGCCCGGCTAATTCAGAAGGAGAATTTCAATTGCCTGGAAAATGAAGGTGCTGAAAACCAAACAGCATCGGCAGTAGTTTCAGTCCCACATGCCTGGCTCAGTGCTAAAAAAAACCAACTCAGGGGCTGAAGATACAGCAGGGATGGGCTGCTTCTGTTCGGGGTTCCTGAAAGGCTCTGGGGTTGAGATGGGAGCTGCCTCTCCCTTCCCAAAGAGGACAGAGCGCATGGAGGAAAGCCCATTACTCTCAGATGAGCTCCTGTGGGAAAATACTTCGCCCATGAGACAGCTTAAATGGGATTTTATAGCTTGAACTTAGATGACTTCTCCTTCCCTACCAGTAAAAAGGACACACCAAGGGCTGGGTGAATCCTCCAGGGAGGGTGAAACAAAACCTTCCAGGCTTTAGAGCAACATTTTAACAATCTGTAAATGCGCAGCATCACTATGTTTGCTGTAGGTCACCCTAGAGCCCACGTTCTCCATGCGGGTGGCCCTGCTCTGCCTGCTTCTGCTACCTCCCAGCATGTGCCGGTCAGTGCCTGGCAATGCCACAGCCACACGGGGCGGGCTGTCCCTGTCCTTGCTCTGTGAGCTTCTACGGCAGAGCAGCCTGGGGCTGCCACCTGTCCTTCCTGTGACATACTCTGGTTTAGAGACCTGGAGTGGCTCTGCAGCCAGCTCCCCGGGAGGATAGGGGAGGCCACTGAAAAAATAAACATTAGTATAAAAATAAAATTAAAAAAATAAGAAGTACTTAAAGGGGACCTACAGGAGAGATGGGNAAAAAAAAAAAAAAAAAAAAAGAGGAAGTATATGTAAAAAATAAGGATAGAAAAAAATTTATGAAAATAACAAAAATAAAATAAAAAATAAAAAAGTAAAAATAAAAATAAAAAATAATAACAAATAAAAATAATAAAAATAAGTATAGGTTAACATTCCTACAAAGAATAGCCGAGTCTAATGCTTGGTTTACTGATGCCATGAAGAAACAGACCAAGCGCCGGGGTACTGCCAGTGCCATCCACCCCCAGCAGGGCAGATCTCGTGTCCCAAATCCCCACCGAGCCACCATGGGGATCGAAGCCGGTCTGTGGGGCGAGACTCGCGCCCCCGTTCCCTAACAACCCCGGTGCGCCTGCCCCTTTAAATCCCGGCGGCGGGCCCAGGGAATCCCTCTCGCAGCGCGTCATCCTCGGCAAGGAAACCCGCGCTCGCGTCGTGCGACGCAAATGACCATTTTTGGCAACGTGCGACAACGGACGGCACCAAGTGGGGCGGGGGGGAGGCGGGGCCTGACGGGAACATGCTGCCGCGCCCCCCCAACCTCGCCGCTTCGACCGCCCCCGCCCTGCTCCGCACGGAGCGCGGGTCCGGGCGGGGCGGTCGAAGCGGCAGGGGGGGGAGGGGGTGCGCGGCGGAGGCGGTGCGTTCCCCGTCTCCCCGTCCCGGCCCCCCCCGCGGCGGCGGCAGGTGGGAGGTTCCGCGCTGGCAAGGTGGGGCCGGTGCACCGCAGGTTTGACGTGTGCGAGTTGCACATGGTTGCAGCGGCGGGCGGATAATAAGCGAGTGGGGCCGGGGTGATGCCATTGCTCTGAGTCACCGCGGGTGCGCGGAGCTCCTGTTCGCGGTACCGGGGAGCCGCGGGGTGTAAGACCCGGTTGAGTCACCCTCGCGCCGGGAAAAGGGGGCGGCTGGTGGTGGTGGAGGGAGGAGGAAGGTGGAGGGGGGGAGTGGGGGGCGGAGGAGAACCGCTCCGCCTGCAGCCCCCGGGGCCGGGGCCGCTCCGCCGGCGGGGCGAGTCTCTCCGGGCAGCGCGGAGGAGAAGACAGCGGCGCGGGCGCGCGCTGCCTGCCGCTGTCTGCCACTGCCCGCGCGCGCGGCTCGGCTCTGCTCCCGCCGCCCCGTCGAGACCGCCCGTCCCGACCGTCCCGTCGGTGCTTTGCCGCCGCCTGAGCCTCTTTTACTATTATCATTATTTTTTCTTTTTTTCTCTTTTTTCCCCCTCTTTTTTAAACATTTTTTCCTCCCCCCCCCCCCCCCCCAAAGCCTTTTTTTTTAAATTTTATTTTTTCCCCTCTCCGCGGTGAGCTTTGGGAGGCGAAAGGCAGGAGCCGAAAAGGTCGGGAGGGAGAAGGGGGCGGGGAGACGGCGAGGGAGCGGCGGGTGTCGGTACGGGAAGGCGGGGACGCAGCTCCCCCGGCCCGACCTCGGACCATGTATCAGGACTACCCCGGGAACTTCGACACCTCCTCCAGAGGCAGCAGCGGCTCCCCGGGACATCCCGAGACTTACTCCAGCGGCGCCCAGCAGGTAGGGTCGGACGCTGCCCCTCTTCCCCCGCGGTCCTTCCGAGGGGCTGCTGCCAGCGCTCCCGGCACGGGAGTTCACCGCCGCCACCTCCGGGGAGCGGCCCTTCCTCCGCCGCGAAGGCGCGGCCGCCCGAGAGGCGCCGTTCGCGGGGGCACCGCCGGTGCCGGGGGGCGGGCTGCCCGCAGTCGCCGTCCCGCCGCTCCCGGCCGAGCGCCGCCGCTTCCCGTCCTTCCCTGTCTCCCTGCCCCGAGCCGCGACTCCTCCGGGCGGGAGGCTGAGCGGAGTTCCCCTCCGGTCGGGGCCGGGGGTGCCCACCCGGGGCCGGGGATGCCATGGGAGGCGGCGGCGTGCCCCGAGCGGGGACGTGGGGCGGCGAAGTGCCTCCGCCGCCCGGCCCCGGGTGGAGCGGGGCCGGCGGGTGTCGGTGGGGAAGCGCCCGCCCGGGGGCCGGCTGGGAAGCCTCACGCTCCTCCGGGCCCGGTAACGTAAATAGACGGGGGCATCCAACTCGTCCTCCTCCCTGCTTTTCTTCTCCTCGGGAGCTTTTCGGTCCCCCCGCTCGCCGCCCCATCCCGGGTGCTGTCCTGGGCTCTCTCGTTCCACTCTGGGCGTCCCCCCCGGGATTTTGGGAGGTGCCGCCTAAGTGACTTTCCAGGCGCTCTTGCCGCCACCTTAAGACGCTCAGGGGATGGCTTGAAGGGGGCTTTAGCTTTTTCAGGCGCCTAAAGTGGGAAAGCCTTTCTCACCCCCCTCCAGCCCCCTCCAAACTTTGGCCCCGTGGTGCTGACGCTCTTTTTGCCTCTGCCACCGGTGGGACCCAAGGGCCGGCGGCGTTCCGCTCTGCTCTGTCCGGGCTGCTCTTCCGCTTTACCGGGGGCCGCCGGCCGCTCTCCGGCTGCCGATGGCTTTTTCCCGAACGGGAATTTCCAGGGGAGACGCCGCAGCCCCTCCCGCGGCGGCCGGCCCGGCTCCCGCTGCCGGGAGGCGCTGGAAGAATGGGAGATATTTCCTGTGGAAGCGGCGTGAATTCACGGACCTAAAAGCCCAGTCGGGTGGTTTGAGGTTGATTGTTTGGGTTTTTTTCCCCGTTTCATTTTCCGAAGAAAACATCTCGGAATGGCTTATATGCCTACATAGACTAAATCTCCCACTTCTGGGGAAGGCATTACACAATCGGGACAGTTATACAAACCTGGGTTATTTCATAACTTGTTTACATCAGCTGGCCCAGCCTCACTCTTTTTTGTCTTTTCAGAGTTGGGCTCCCCCCCCCAACCCCCAATTATTATTTCTTGTGTGGCTGCGTGAGCGAACTGGGCAGTGTGAGCACATCGCTGTCTTCGCATCAAGAAGTCATAGAATCATTCCAAAAAAAAAAAAAAAAAAGGACGGGGGGGGGGGGGGGAAGTGCAGTCTTAAACTTTGCCAACCGTACCAGCCCGTGACATTCCTCACATTAAAGAAGTTTTACCAGAAATGACTCTCCGCCGCTCCCGCCGGCCCCAAACGCATCCCGCTGGTGCCCTCTGCGGGCTGCGCATCGCGGTTCCCGGGGGCTGGAGCTCGGCTCCAGCTTATTCCCTCTGTTAGAGTAAATGCCGGGACAAGGTAGGGAAGCGAGAAGGGGGGCTGAGAAGCTGGAAACGCCCGAAACGCTGCAAATTCTCCGCTCTGCCTTTCCTCCTCTGGTTCAGCAGCCGAGCTGAATTCGAGCACTTGTTGCAGGAGGTCATGAAACGCTGGCACCACTTAATGTGTGAGCTGTCAGGTCTGACCGACAGCTGGGTTTTCCCCTTTTTATTTTCTGGGGCTGCACGTCTTTCCCAGGCAGCTGGCATGCAGTGCCAGAGCCCAGTTCGTAGGGTTGCTATCTGAAATGAGGCTTTGAGCAGGATGGCGGCTTAGCCAGAACATAAATGTTTTATTTAAGAATCTGGGAGAATTCTCAAGGCCTTGTGTGTCGTCTTTCCCTTGATCCTTACAGATGTTGTAGATTAGGATCAAATGTGAGCGTTGCCTTTACCCTAGCAGCCGGGCTGTTCTGCTGATTCTGGTCTATGGAGAACTGCAGAGTTTTATCGCTACAGAAAATATGCATTGTAGAAATTTTTTCTTCAGTGTTGGGTGTTTTTTTTTCCCAAAGCAAGAAAACATGCATCAGTCACATGTTTAAGTGGAAACTGTGTCTCTAAGCCAAAACTTTGATGCTTTTTAATTATTTTTTCCCATACAACACAGCACTGGAACATTTTTCTTTTAAGTTGCGTGTCATGCTATTTTCCTAATCACTGACTTGCCATGTGGTAAACATAGACTTTAATGGGAAGAGTTTGTGTACTCTTTCAGACTGATCAACTTTCCCCTGAGTATCCCAGCACTGTGTCCAGTTTTCCTTCAAGGAGATATTCAACATGGGAGAGCCTTGTATTTGTTATAGGATATATCCTACACACTCTGTATTGTTAAAGATCCTCTGGGTGGGTTTTTTTAGCGGCTTTGTTGTTGGGTTTGTTTTTTTTTTTCCATGGTCATTGTACCCTTTTCTAGACTGGTTTCTGGTGCTGCTTAGCACTTGCAGTTACAGACGTAACTGAAGGTCCAGAGGGGAGCAGAAACATAGCGGGGTGTGGTGTAGAAACTCCTTGTTAAGATGGAGAAGGGAACCATGGAGCCAAAGCCTAAAATGTTCCCACGCTGCCTGGGCACCTAAGTTGTGACCTGCTAACATAGCCTGTCCCTGCCTGTGGCATGATTTGCTGGAGACTCCCTCCACTACAGGTTGGAGGAGGCTCCTCTCCAACCCTCTGCTTTTAAGGCAGAACAGAGACTGACCTCAGTTCTTGACACTCTTAATAACAGGAGTCTTTCTGTTTGGTGTTTAGTTTGGTTTTTTTTAATGATACCTTCGTCTGCATGTTGCTGGGGTCAGGAGGAGAGCAGTGGCTTCGTGGCTGAGTGCGTGTTGCGCGTGCAGCACTGCAGTCTGGCTATCGCCACATCTTCTCTTTAGTGCTGTGAATTCCTCGGAGATAAGGAGAACTGAGAGCTGACAGAGAATTGGCTGCAGGAGCCTCTCCTGGGTCAGGAAAGGAGGGCTGCTGGTGTCCTGGGTGAGGAAATGGCAAGAAGGGGTCTGGAAAGAGCAGAAACGGGGAGGTGGGTGAGGGCGGGTGGTGCTGCCCAGCGGATGGAAGCTCTCTGAAGGGGGAGCAAAATTGGGGCTGCAGTTTTGGGAAAGGTCTGGAGCTCCAAAGTGGAAAGCCTGGTGCCCAAAGGGACTGTGCAAGGGAGGTGGCAGGGAATTTGGGGCAGATGGTGGGGAGTCAGCAGTGTTTTGGCACAGCAAAGCGGATCTGGTGCAGTGTCCTAGCAGGGAAAGCGATGCATGTGGGAAAAGCCTGACTGGTTGGGAAGCAACGCGTGAAAAACCCAGTGGCAGCCTGAGCACCCCCATACCTGGAGACTCAGCCTTTCACAGCAGCATGTCCCTTAATTAGTTATCTGGGAAAAATACCACCTTTGAAAAATACAGGACACAGGTTTGGGGAATTTTTTAAGTGCTTTTGAGGGATTAGAAAGGAAGCTGGTGACGGAGATGGGAGCATGGCACAGATAGGGACTGCAGAGTGACTGCTCTCATCCCTGGGTCTGAAAGGAAGCACCGTGGAGCTCCCGAGGGATGTGGCTGAACTGAGCAACTCCCCTTTGCTGTCCAGGAGGCCTCCACCAGTGTTAAAGGAGGGTTCCAGGTTGAATACAAGAGTGACTGCAAGTGGAGTAGTCACTTTAGCAATAGCTCAAAAGCCCAATCTTTGTGTCAGACACTTGTATCTTCTGTGGCTGATTTGGTGATGGATCTGACTCTCCTGATGTCTGACTGGAATTTTTAGCAGGTCGTTTGGTGTGGGAGGCTGCAGTAGCTTGGCACCATGGCACTGCTGCAAAGGTTGTTTCTTCTGGAATGCAAAGGGTGTCTTCACATAGCAAAGCACCAAAAGATGTCAGCACCAAAAGATCTCAGTACATTTCTCAGCCACAGCTTTCTAGTGTTCCTGCAAAGAAGACAGCAGTTTTTCTTCTCTGCTTTTTGAGTACAGGAGGGATGGTGGCACAGATAGGTAAAGGTCATGGTGGAAGCCACTTGTGGAGCTGGAAGCAGAACTTGTGTCGCCTGAGCACCTGTGGTTTAACCACTCTTGAGCTTCCTTCCTTCTGAGAGGGTAAGATCCCTTTGTTACAGTGTTATGGTGGTGGAGGCACCAAGGCATCCATCCTCTCCTGTGCTGTGTGTCACAGATTGCAATGGGCAGAGAAAGAAGGGGATTTCCCCCTGTAAATTCCTCTATAGGGTTGACAGTTTGCAGCTCTGGCCCTCTGTCGTTAATTGGGAGAGGTCACAAAGATGGCATGGGCTCTGAAATGTGGGGTGTGCTGAGGCTGTGCTGGACTCAAGTTCCAGGTGAATCTCTGAGGTTCTGGATCCTGTCTATGTAGTTCCCCCACCCCCTCAAATTGATTCACTCCTTCTCTTGCCCTTTCTTGATAGATTTTGAGCTGTCCAAAGCTGTAAGTCGACATTTGTTGATATTCAAACTGGATCTTCTGGTCTCCAGGAGCTGGCAACTGGATGTCTTCTGGCTAATACTGGCCTGAAATGCTGTAGCTATCAGAATGTGAAATACTATTTGCAGTAGCCTTGGTTTAACAAAGCACTTAAGGTGCTTGACTAGGCACACCCTGAAAAGGAAATCTGTGTTGAAGTGCTGTCCCTTATCTGGGACGCTTACCTGAGCTGAGGTCAGGCTAATGCAAGGGCTCTTGCTTCTCAGAGAAGCTAGTTTGTTGACCCAAGAATGTGCATTTTTCACAGGATCATTTCAGGGCTTACAAATAGATGGTAGTGATGGCTGCTGGTCCTGTGAGCCCCGTCCTTTGCGCAGCGATTGCTGGAGCAAGGCATGTCTGTCTGTAAAACCGAACCTAACCATTGAAAGCCTCCTGAAGCAGCTCTGCATAGACAAAAGCATTCTTTCTCCCCTTCTTCCCCCTCCGGGGACAAGGGATTGTTTTCCTTGCAGTTTAGTGCCAGCATATTATCCAGATGGATTTACCTCTGTCTGAAACAAGGTGTACACGTATTTTGGAGGAGATCATTACCTGCTGCCTTGGTTTTACTGCTGCCTTGTTTTGTCTAGACAGTGCAGAGAGCTGCAGGGAACTTGTCCGATCTGAATCCTAAGACTTATTTTATAGGCTGCTATTAAAATACATATCCTCACACGTAACCATCCCGGGGCCGGGCTGCTTGTGCTGTGTGTGTGGTGAGCACTGAACCACCGAACGAGAAGCAAGCTCAAATTTCAGGGGAATCCTTTAGTAGAAGAAGGCTTTGCTCTCCTTGGTAACAGCAATTCAGAACTGAAGTTTCTCTTCCTTTTTGTTGGACTGGCAGAGACGTGTTTTTCTAGAAACTCCTTAATTCCCCTTTCGCTCCACGTCGGAAGGAGTGGTGGGCACAGGCAGGAGGCAGTGGCAGTGGGGACAGGAGGCTGGCAGAGGGGATGCTGGGAGGTGTGGAGAGCTGAGGAAGGGGGCTGGCAGAGGGCAGGGGCTGCTCTGGAGGGGAAGTGCCTGAGCCCAGCACCTTCCTCAGAGGCTGCGGCAGGTGGGGGCAGACTGAGATGCTGCAGAGGCACTGTTGGCTGGTGCCTTTGCTTTGGGTGCTGCTTTGATCCTCACTGGTGTCACTGCAGAGGGCCTAGCTGGTTTCTGAGTAACCAGTTACTTTCTGCTTTCATTGACAGTTTCTTCTCTTCTTTATCTCACTCTTCTTCCCTGCCTTTCCCCCTAGAAATTTCGAGTAGATATGCCAGGATCAGGCAGTGCTTTTATCCCTACAATCAACGCCATCACCACTAGCCAAGACCTGCAGTGGATGGTCCAGCCCACCGTCATCACCTCCATGTCAAGCCCGTACTCTCGCTCGCACCCCTACAGCCATCCGCTGCCCCCGCTGTCGTCAGTGGCCGGACACACGGCCCTTCAGCGACCTGGTGTCATCAAAACCATTGGGACCACAGTGGGACGGAGACGAAGAGATGAGCAGGTAACCAGGGCGGGGAGAGGGGCACGGGGTGTCTCAAACAGGTGTACAGAGATTTTTCTCCCCCCATCCTCTCCTGGAATGTCCCAGCCCCACAGGGCAGCGTTGCGGTCTGTCCCCTGCGCTGTGCAGGTGCTGGGGTTTCTCAGGGTGATGCAGGGTGTGAGCTGGAAGGTGATTTCATTACTTCTTCCCCATTGATGGTGAGACTTACCCAATCTCCATCATATGCTTCGCACCACTGGGCTGTGTTGCAGCTCGGTTTCAAAAGCAGGTGAAGCTCCGAAGCTGAGCCCTTGGTTTCAGTTTGAGTGTCTCCGCAACTTCAGGCAGAAGGAAACCTCTGAGCAAACAGAGGAGCTTTTACATGGGTTCTTTACAAATCTGACACCCAAATGGTGTCAGCTGCTTGTTTATATCTGCTCTGCTGCAGCTAGCGCTGCTCCAGTCTCACTTTTTGGGTGATATCAGGGGTACCAGCGAGCATCGTGCAGGGAGGAACAGCTTCCCTAGAGCACCTCGGCTCTTGTAGCAACAGTTTTCAGCATGTCTGGGGTCTAAATTCACCTTCCCACTACAAGCATGCAATTGCATGATCTTTTTACAGTGGTGAGGTGGGTATCGCTTAAGCAGAGATTTTTCTGCTTCCAAATCAGTGTCATTTTCATCACTGGGATGGGGTGGCTTGTACCACTGCTGCCCTGTGATCAGCCTTCTGCTGGGATTACCAAGCCAGGACCCTGGGTTCTGTGCTGGGGCAAGGCAGTGGACTAGGTGCAGGTGTCTCATCTTCTAGAAATCCTTTCAGCCCTGTGAATCACTTCTCAGTAAGAAACAGCCTTGTCCAGAGCTATTTGGTAAATCCACAGTGCTAGGCTGATTTATTATTAAAAATATTTATTAAAAATTATTAAAAAAATATTCTAAAAATTTGAATAATTTAGATCTCCCTGAACTGTTCCCAAGCAGCAGTTGTGTGGGTCGCTGCAGAACAGTGTAATGAGATGCACTGCGCACCCTCGGTACACGAGCACATGCTATTGCGTGAAGTCTGTTTCTAATAAGATTCACAAGCCCTGCTTTTACTTCCACGTCATCTGTTTTGATTCACAGTCTGATTTTTGTGGAGTCGCTGTCTGGTATAGACCTAAGTGACAGGGAAGGGGTTAAAGTCACTTGTCCAGAGTGAGCTGCACCTCTGCCAGGAGCTGGTGCCAGTGCACTGAGGACCCATTTTTGGGAGGAAGGATGGGGCAGCTGTGGTGGTTCGGATTCGTTCCAGCCCCTTCCACCCGCTGGAGCTACGTCCCAGTTCCAGTGTGCAGGGCTGGTGTCCAAAGCCAGGGGAGCTCTCAGGAGAACTGGGGGAATAATTAGCAACAACTAATTTGTTCGACAAATGCTGCCTCTGTGTTCACAAATTGGCCATGAAGAGATCACCATATTCTCTGCTTTATTTGTTGTTCAGAGTTATTTGCTGAAGGATGCCTGCCAAGCTATTCCTGGCCAGTGGCTTGTTTGCAAGCTGTTCATTGTGGGTCATTCAAAGCCAAGTCCTTTTGATCAGACACGTGCTAAGGCAGTACCGGGGTGCTTTACCGTGGCTCTTTGGCTCAGGTTTCTGCTGTTGGTGCTTTGAACACCACATCGGAGTGCCTTTTTGGAAAACATTGTGTAACGCTTTATGAAAAGAGCCTGTTTTGAGGAACATTTCTGCCAGCAAATGCACGTATTGGGTTTGGACAAGCTACACATTAAGTGTACATCAGGGCACGAAGTGTGCCAAATCCAACCGCTTTCAAACAAATCCAGCAACCGCTGACAGAATATTCCTTTTCAGACCCTTTATAAGGATAAGCATGTCCAGAATGGGGGCTTCAGCCCTGTCTGAGATTTTTGCAAGCCATAGCCTCTGAGAGAGATAATTTAAAAATGACTGAAGGCCCTGGGAGGAGTAATTTTGGTCCCAACATATTTCAATGAGTTCTGTGCTTCTGAAGCATGAAAAGGCTCTGGAAACTGTACGCGGAGGCCCCAAGTCAGCACTGAATTTGTGTACATGCTTAATGCTTTGCCATACTGTGGGTACTTGCGTGCAAATACATTTTTACCTGACACATACACAGGCTGGGAACTGAACAGGCAGAACTGTGCTGGGGAGAGCAGTGCCTGTGGGGGCTCCTTACTGGGGGGAATATGCCAAAGCCCCACTGGCTGCAGCCCAGCAGGGTGGAGGTCCCTCCCCACCCCGAGATGGGGTGCTGTGATCTGCTGATGGCAAAGTTTTCAGGTCCAAAGCCTGGGTCCTAAAGTCCTAGAAGTGCTCATACAGCTCGGCGTGCATCCAGGGGCTCATGCTGGGTGCAGGTGAAGTAGCAGGCACAGACCAGATCCTGAAAAAAAGCAGAACTGAGCAAGGGGAATGCCCAGAGGCTGAAGTAAACTTGGTGAAACTGCGAAGATCAAAATTAAGGAAATAAAGCAAACCAAAACAAAGCAGAATGAGGTTAAACTAATACTAAAAAGAAAAGATAGAGTGTCTTATTTGTGATTTTGACAGCCCCTGAAGATACTAAAATGGAAAGCTCTTAGGAAAAGGTTTTTCTTTCCATTTGCTGCTGGCTCTACGTGAGATCTGACAAGTGTTTTGCAGGGTGCTCGTTTCACTTTTGTTTGCAGTCACTGGTCCAAAGCCCCTGCAGCACACCCCGGCCTGGTGAGGCTGAAGCGCAGGGTATGCAGTCGGTCTGCAGCAGAGGAGGGCGCGTGGCCACGCCTGTGCTCCGAATCCCCATGTTGCCCATTTGTTCTGGCCCTGACAGCAGTGAGCTGGCCATGCCGGCCCGTTTCCCCGCTGTTGTACCAGCTCCCCAATCTTGCCAGTGGTGCGAGCCTATCTGCCACTGCTGGGATTTGCAAAACCTCGTCTCAAACCCCAGAAGCTAGGCATGACTTGACCAGAGCTTGTGGGCTCCTGCTCACTTCCTCTGGTTTCACAAGAGTGTTGCCTGATGGGTTTCTATGGAATTGCTCCTGATTTACATCAGTGAGGATGTCAGCTGGCCTCAGGAAGCTCTTCGTATCACTGGAGCCTTGCCTGCTGATGCAAGAAGCACAGGGTGTTATCTCGCTGAGTGCTTGAAAATCTGAGGTCAGATTTTTGGGTGGTATAAATCATCATTGCTTCACGGACTTCATGGGAGCTCTGCTGATTTCCCTGTCTCCCCCTCCCCGTCCCCATCCCTGACCTTCAAGCTAACAACTATTTTTGTGTGGGAAGCAGCAGATATTTTCTTTCAAAAAGACTCACTTACAACATCATGCTCTGGTTTTGCTTAATGTACCACCCAAGTTGTGAAACAGTCAGAGCATCTTTTATCTGTTTGGCCTTGGTGCAGATTCACTGTCCTCTTACACAATCTTCCCCCTGCTCCCCACTCTGTCTTCTCCTCACCCTTCTGCTAAGACCTAGTGCGGGCAGAGATACTGTGCACTTTCATCTTCTGCTGACTTCAGTGAAGAGGGGGAGTGCTCAGCATCCTGCTGGATCAGGCCTTTTTCCTTTGTGGTGCTGTTGAATCCTCACAAACTTCAAGGAATGCCTTGCTCAGATCTGATTGTGAGTTTTCTTGGGACTTGCCCACAGCTGTCGCCCGAGGAAGAAGAGAAGCGAAGGATCCGGAGAGAGAGGAACAAGCTGGCAGCTGCTAAGTGTCGTAACAGGCGTCGAGAACTAACAGAGAAACTCCAGGCGGTACGTGCTCTGCATACGTTTCTCCTTCCTTGTCGCCTGCCCTTTGGACCAGTTCGCAGGGTATTGCTCTCCTTTTGCTATTGTGTTCAAGGAAGATGCTACAAAACACACGCTGCCTTGCCCTTCCAAGGCTTCTCAGTGGCATTGCTCCTACATCAACAGTGGTGAGGGCTTGGGCATGGAGCTCAGAAGCCTAAATTCCTCTTTCTGACTGCCCAGAATGCCCTAGGAGCTCTCTTCTCTTCTGGCCTCCCAACTAGTGTGAGTCTCCCTACCTCTGGTCTCCTTCCATAAGTGGAAATAAAGATGCTGTAAGGATAAAAGCGCAGAAGGCATTAGGATAATCTGAAAGCAGCAGAAAACAAGGCAGATGTTGTGTGTGCCTATCAAAGCTACATCCTTTAGACTCGCCTTTCTTTGGTGGGGGTAACAGATCTCCTTCACAAACGAAGCACCATGGAGATGTGTGATCTGGTGCCACAGGGGAAATAACTAGTTAAGCTGGAGAAGGTAGAGATGAGCATGAGAACCATGTGGTGGATAAGGGACTGGCTAAAGAGGAGACAAGGGTGGGTTGTGTTGAAAGAGGCTGGAAGGACGGCTCCAGTGCTGCCGCTCAAGAGCCAACCTGGGGCTGGTTTTATTCCATTATCTTATTAACAAGCACAGCAGCAGCAGTGAAAGCACACCAGTAAATGTGCTGCTGACTCAAATGCAGGGGGTATTCTCAGTGTAGGGGAGGCAAGACATCCTAGAGGAAGAATGTAAGGATAGTCATGACTAAAGTAATAGAAGTGAGAGGAGTGCAAAGTGGGAGGTCACATCCTGAAGGACTGAGGGCGAGTTCTTTGTGAAATGAGGAGCTCCTCAGACAGGGAGGTACTAATTGCTTGCAGATTGACTATGAGCCATCAGTGTGATGTGACCATGGGAAATGTAAATGTAAATTTTAGGTTGCATCAAGGGATGATCCAGTAGAGATGGAAGTGTTAGTCCTTTGTGCAAGAGTCAGGCAAGTGTCAGACCTAATTGGAGTATGCACTATAGAAAGAAAATGGAAACAGTTTAGAGATTGCTGTACCCTACCTCTGTCTAAGAAGTGAAAAGAATATGACTTAGCCAACAAAAAACAATGGGAGGAGATCTCAGTCCTCTCTGCTAAACTGTCTGTGAGGCAGACAGCAAGGGAGAATAGTGTAGGCCAAGACAGGGTGGTAGAAGCTGGCCATGAGAAAATTAAGGCAAGCTCATGAGAAGACTATTTATAACCTGTAAATCAGTGAAGTTTGGGAATAGCCTACTGGTAGACACATGAAACACAAGATGCTCAGCTAGCAATGAGCTGGTGCCTGCTTGGCTCATGAAGAGTGTGGGGTATATCTGCTCATGCCAGACGGGAACTGGACTTGATGGCTATGTTCCAGGTGAGGAGCAGTTTCAGAGCCTCTGATATTTACTTATTCCCCTTTTGTCTGTAGGAAACTGAAGTGCTGGAGGAGGAGAAGTCAGTGCTGCAAAAGGAGATCGCTGAGCTCCAAAAGGAGAAGGAGAAGCTGGAGTTTATGCTCGTGGCTCACAGCCCTGTGTGCAAAATCAGCCCTGAGGAACGTCGCAGCCCACCATCCAGCAGCCTCCAGAGCGTTCGGACTGGAGCAAGTGGAGCAGTGGTGGTGAAGCAGGAGCCTGTGGAGGAAGAGATCCCATCTTCCTCTTTGGGCCTTGACAAAGCCCAGAGGTCTGTCATTAAGCCCATCAGCATTGCTGGAGGTTTTTATGGGGAGGAGGCACTCAACACTCCCATTGTGGTGACCTCAACACCAGCCATCACTCCTGGCTCCTCCAGCTTGGTGTTCACCTATCCCAACGTGCTGGATCAGGAGTCTCCTCTCTCCCCATCTGAGTCCTGCTCCAAAGCTCACCGGAGGAGCAGCAGCAGTGGTGACCAATCCTCGGATTCCTTGAACTCTCCTACCTTGCTGGCGTTATAATCCTCCTGTGGCTCCCCATTTTGCCAGTGTGTTACATCCCCCCCAGCACCATGGGGGGAGCGCCCCTTCATGGGATTAGAGACAGGCACAGGATCGTTCAAGCACAAGGGCAGCAAGAACAAGGATGGGGAAGTGCTGCAGCTCCAGGAAAGAGAGTGAGGACAAATGCCAGCTCCCTGGAGGCAGAAAACGGCAAGGGTGGGACTGACAAGCCAGGACTGTTTGGAGAGGGTGATGTCCCATCTGTAGGGACTTCTATAGAAACCTCTTCATGGCTGTAGTGGACTCAGAGGGCACTTCTGGCCAGGACTGAAGGCGAGCTGCAGACAGTTGCTAGTCATCCCTTTCCTTTGTGAATTGATCTGATCAGTTGTGCTCTGTGCTTAGATCATTCTGGTTAGTTGATCTTACAACTTCTCTTTTCCCTCTCTCTCTTTCTCTCTGCTTATCATTTCCAATGTTGTCAATCCCATGACATTTCATCCAGTTGCTCTGAACTCTAAAGGCTTGTTAGGATCTTTCTTTCCTTTTGGGACAGGCTGTGGGAAACATGTAGGGTTGCCCAGGAAGGAGGAGGGGAGATGGCTGGGACATCTGGGGGAGGGGGGACCAAGAGGAGCCCAAGGACTCAGCAGCAAGGGCAGAGCTTGTAACTCTGGGACAGCAGGAGGCTCACGCGGAAGCCTTTCCTTTTTTAAAATGTAGATATATTTATACCCTTGGGCTCCTCAAAAAACAAGTTAACATCTCAGGGCCAAAGTAGCATCAGGAAAGCTGCTGGGCTGGCACTTAGCAGTGTCTTTGGCAAGGCTGTATGCCAGTTTGGTGAATATCAAATCTGCTGCTTCTTGTTTACTTTTTTCTGGGCTGCCCACGGTCTAGGGGGTATTGCATTTTCCTCCCCATCAGGGCTCCTGACTCAGGGGCTGATCACTTTGTGTTAGTAAATCCTCCCCTCCCCTTGGCCGTATTTGCAGAACATGCTACTGAAAAAGAGGTGGCACCACATGCCTATAAATCTAGGATGGAGACTGGCAGCGGATAAGAGGGTGAAACTAGCTAGCTGTCCCCTTGCTGACTTTTTCATTGTTGGGAAACAAAGCAGTGCACATCCACCAGCTGATAGTAGCTGGTGTTGTTTGCTCAGAGATTCCCAGTTTCTGAGGTTGGGGGGAAGGCAGTAGTCCAAGCTTCTGCACAGCACAGGCCCCAAGGCACTCCTGACCAGGCAGGAATGGCATGGATGAAGTGATGACCTGTTTGAACCAGGACAGAGCTTCTGATAACCTCTGATTATAAGTGATAAATTGACAGTGGAGGAAAATTGATTGCCATTGTTTGCATCTCAGTCTTTGGTCTCTGTTTTGTTTTGGTTTGTTTTTTGTTTTGTGGGGGGTTTTTTTTTTTTGGTTTGGTGGCGTTTTTTGGCATTGTAATTGGTTTTGTTAGGGTTGATTGGCCTGAAGACAAAAACAAATCGGAGGGCTTTTCCCTAAGCCCTGGGTCTTTGTCTTCTCCAGCCTGTGGACTTGCCTGCTACTCTTAAGTTCTCACAGAGGGCACAAGCTCTCCAGTGCTGATGTTCACTACTGAAAACAGTAATGTGTGTAACCTATTCCCACTTGGAGCCAAGCTCAACTCCTGTTGATGTCAAGGCACTGACAAACCATGACCATGTGCACACTGGGATTGCCCAGCTTGCCAGCTAAGCCACCTAGGGGATAGCTCTTTGGTCCTGCCTGTTGAAGCTGTGGTGGCAGCTATTTATTTTGGTGTGAGATTTTCTTGTTCTTTTGGACTTGTTTTTAATCAACTGAAACCAGGGTATTTCTTGGTCAGGCTGGACCTGGAGAAATGCAATATGCAATTATAGGGCCAGTCCTGTGAGATGCTAAACTTCTGCAGTCTCCACCAACTCCACTGGGAATTAATAGGGTTCAGTCTTGTGGAACCGGACCTTTATTCAGCAGGGCTGGCTTCCCTCAAACCCTGGCCACTGCCCGTTCCTTGAATCATTTCAAAGGGACACTACTTTGGCCCTAAAGGTAGGCTTTGTTTTTTTATTATTGCTATTATTTTTAAACCCAGATCTTTAATTCTGGCAGTTTTTGGTAGAAAGGTATGAGTGATCTTTTTGCTTTGTAGAGCTGATTGTGATTCGGCTTTATCTTTATTGCTTAAACATTTCCATCACGATATTGGTGCTAGAGGTTTCAAATGGACCTTACACAATAAGTAAAATTGATAAAGGAGTTCTCTTGTCCTTACATGAACATCAAAACTTCCTTTTTAACAAAATAGACCTTAAACTTCCCATAGTTAGCACAAAGGATCCCGTTTTCATAGGTGTTTAGGTAGATTATATCACTTTAAGTGAAACTGCTGCTTCTCTGTCTCCATTTGGCCAGATGCTTGTTTAGGCCAGTCTGGATTGAGAATCTAAAATGGTTCAATACAGTGTCTTTGCATATAATCTCCACCCGCTTTTGGGTAGAATTGATAACTGGTGAATCCTAAAGTGATGCAGCTGCTTCTGAGGGCAGCTGACCAGGATGGCTATCTGTGGAGATGAGGAACATTCGTACTGGGGGTTTCGGGAAGTCAGGTGCCTCCTCAAACCCGAGCAAGCCTAACACCTCATAGAACAACAAAAACCTACCTTTGCTTTTGCTGACTGAATCATTGCCAAAAGGAGCTGCAGCTGGCCTTTGCCCACTGCCTGCTGCCTTGCCATTGACCCTCTCGGAGGCAGGACAGGATGGTCCCCTTTCCTGTCCTGTGATACAGACAGGAGCCATGTGAAACTGCCCAGAAAAGAGGATTATTTTCTACTACCTGGAAAAAGCCTCAAATACCTTATGTCTACCTGTTTTGTCACTCAGACCTCTCAGGGGATGTCTGTGTTGAGATTGCTGGTCTCCTACCTTCTGTATTTTGTGGATCATCCTTACCTTGGTTTAGTTTCTGGCAGACAGGTACAGCTTGAGCTCTGCTGCTGTTTTGGTCTGGCCCTGCATTTTTCTTTTCAGGTTTACTGGTGTGCTTTT
This sequence comes from Syrrhaptes paradoxus, assembly GCA_013400615.1. NCBI lineage: Eukaryota > Metazoa > Chordata > Aves > Pterocliformes > Pteroclidae > Syrrhaptes > Syrrhaptes paradoxus. Next base: position 108,200 of record VZTO01017342.1, on the reverse strand, counting down.
TGGGAATTGACTATCTTTCCCATCCCCAAAACAGTATTTTCCGTGAGTACCTTCCCTGCCGATTCTTAAATGTACAGTGTCTCCATGTTCTGCACGTAATGGGGGTGCAAGAGCTGTTAGAACTAGTGTCTGACCAAGAGTTGTTGAAGTCAATAGAAAAAGGCCCAGGGAATTTTAGCTGTTATTGGGTCAACCCCCTAGTGACTGGCCCAATTTAGCCTCTAACAACATCTTAAATTAATCAAAGCCAAAGTGGGAGGAGCAGTAGCAGTTGCATTGAAGGAAACATTCAGCTTCTAGGTGATGTTTGCCATTCCAGTTTTGCCCTTGTTCCTCCTTCCTCCTTTCCAGTTGTGGCATTGCCTTCATCCATTCCGTTCTTTTAGGTGTGGAGACTGGGTAAGTCTCAAGCTGCTGGTGATGTGATGGGATTTGGGACCAACGTGCTGGGGACAGTAGCTTTCTGTTGTGTTTTTATAATTATTATTTAAATGATCTATTTAGTTCATCTGAACCTTTAATTTTGCTGCTTACTGTATGTAGGATCCACCTGGCCTTCATCCTAAATGAAAAAAACAAAATGAAAACAAACCTAAGACACCCCCCTCCTCCTTGGTATCTTATTATTTATTGGCAGGGAGCTGTCTTGTGCCTGCTCCAGCAGATCTGCCTGCCATTAATTTAACATACTCCCAACTCACATTCTTGGTGTGTGGTTGTTGCTTCTTTTTTTCGTTTGTTTTTCTTGTTGTGTTTTTTCTTCATTCTAAAACAGACTTCTGAAATGTAAGAAATCTTATTATGACACAAGTTTATTTTCATTAGGAAGGCCAAGTCAAACATTTTAGGAGGTGGGGGAACAATCTGCATTTTATTTCTTATTTATTTATCATGTTTACATCTTTTTGCTGTTGAAGACTTGGATATAATAAAGCATTAAAAGTACTCCAATCTTTTTTTAGGTTAATTTTTTTTTTCAATTCTTTAAATAAAAGATTCTGGGTTTTGTTGTTGTCTGTATAAAATGTAAAAAGAGATACGTTTCTAAAGATGCATTATCATTCCTCTGTGAACAGTAGGTGGAGTTGAGGACAAATCTCAGAATGCAAGATAATAATAAAATCTCATCCTGTTTTACTTAATTGTTCCCCCCTATCCTGTATGATTAAAGGGTTATTCCACTTTCTTGTTTGTGGTTACTTGATATTAAAACCATATTAAAATGTGTAGAAAATAGGTATCCAATTGTTTTTGCTCAGTGAGAGGATAAAATGTTGTATATATCTTGATATACTGTGTAGTTCAAAGTAACATCAATAAGGGATAGTGCATCTTTATTAGAGTGATAAGTTACTAGTGTTACTAAAGTCTACTTTAAGATCCTCAGATACAGAAAGGGCCTGATTCTGATTCCATTCTCCTGGGAGCAAATTGAAAGCATCAGTAGCATTTTGCTGTTGCAAAGCGGGTGTCAGAGGTGGAATCAAGCCTCAGTGACTAGTAGGCAACCATGAGGATTATTGAAGGTTTGGGGGCACCATTATCTTTTTTTTTTTTTCTTGAAAGTTCTAATCATGTTTTTCTTTTTTTGTCTGCGGTGAAATAGTTTCTGCCAAGGAGGTTCTTAAAGGTGACTGCTGAATTTGGGACCCTTTTTTGCTTGTCATGATCTTGATATTGTTCTTGCAGTCCTGGGGAATCTCGGCTCTGAGGCATTCTCTCTGGTGTTATCTCTCTTCTGTTCTTGTTATTTTACTGTAATACAGGCCTACAGTATTTGCACTAAAACAAAAAGCTTGTTAGAGAAAGCTTGCTGCTATAAAAGAAAGAACATATTAAAATGGTTTTGCTTTTACAATTTTAACTGAGTAGCATTTTGTAGAATAAAATCAATATAGACTGAAAAGAAAAAATGACTTTTCTTTTTTTCTCTGCACCTTCCCCCCCATATTTGTTTCTTTTCCTCCCATTCCTCAGTGGTGTGATGTTCCCCCCTTCTCCTTTGGTGCTCAGTTGTAATGATTGACTGTATTGTAGACTGTGCTGCTGAGAGTTATGACACTTGTAAATCTTGTTTTAATGACATTGTGGACACTCTTTTGTATAGCAAGAGCTAACTGGAGTTCTTCTCTCTCTGTTAATTGAAGTAATTAAAAAGCTCCCTTTGCCATGAACAATTAAAAGCTCGCATGCTCCTTCAATGTGAACAAATGGGTACAGCATTGCCAGGTGCCTGGCTGTAGCACATTTCAGGGCTTCTTTCACTAGAGCAGCTGCAATCCAGACAGCTGTTAGCTGTAACAATGGTAAATGGGGCAGAGGCTAGCAGAGCAGACCACCTGGGCTAAAAGGCAAATAATGCATTAATCCTTTCATCTTGTCTTCAAAAGGAAAGGGATAGAGCTAGAAAATGCATGCTGAGGTGACTTTTTTTTTTTTTTTAATCCACCTCCTCAGCTTGAAGGAGTGAAAGCTTCTGCTCTGAAAATATGAGGTGGGGTGGAGAGTAGGGTTGGTTTCACTGGCAGTGAGGAGGAGATTAAGATGGGAGTCCATTGCTCACCTGGGAAAAGCTGCAGTCTCGGGAGTGGAAGGAACTAGGTTAGGAGTGGAGGATGTCATATTTAAGTCAAAACAAAACAAAACCCAAACAAAAACCCAAACAAACAAAAGCCCCCAAAACAAACAAAAAATCAAGTGGTGATGGGGAAGAAATACTAGGTGAGTCATGGGTAGCCAAGCTGGTGCCAGGCCAAGCTGCTCCTTACTCATGAGTCTCCTTAGGAATAATGTCTGCTTTGGCTTTCTGCTGGTCCCTGTTCCTCTTCCTCCGCCCCCCCCCCCCCTTTTTTATTTTTTTTTATTTCCCCCTTCCCCGCCCCATGTTCTCAGGGGAAGGAGATGGGAGATGTCAGAGTAAGTTATGTGGCTGATGTATGAAAACGCTTATGAAGTCATGGGGAATGCTGAAGGTATCAGTCACCAGAATAGGGAATACGTGCACACGCCTGTGTGCAGTGAGCTCAGTGGTGAGGAATCCATATTGTAGGAAAGCTGACATGAAGTCAGCATAGGATGGTTGGGGCCATAGAGCTGGAGCCAGCTTTAGGGTGCCCCACGGGCTCAAGGGTGGCTCAGGGAATAAGGGAGAGCCTTTGGGAGGCTGTTTCTAAATGCACTCGTCCTAGTGGGGCTAAAGGAGAAAGTAGTTACTGTGAGGAGCGTGGCAATTATAAGCAAATATGCCAAAGGACCCAAGAGCATAATCTCTTAATATCTATCTTCACAGAGCCTCAGGCATGGAGGAGTCCCCATTTGATCTCCTACTGCACGCAAGCTTTCTCTAAGGGGAGTGCCTCCAGGATTTCCTGCCTCATGAAGGGCTTTCCCATTACACCAGTGCATCCAGTCTCGATTTTGTCAAACCAGCTCCTTTAGCAGTGTATCCCCCCCTCTGCCCCCTTCCCAAAAAAGGCTAGCAGGAGGGTATGTTCTTGCTTGCCTCCTGCCAACCCGAAGTGCTCCCTGAGCTCCTTTTTTGCTGACAGCACCCTTTGAAAGGGCTTAACGTTGCTTGTCTACAAACGCTGGTTGCGAGGCTAGGCCTTCCACCTGATTTCCTCCTAGCACCGGCTGGTTGCGACTGCCTTTTATCATCATTAGCTGGCAGATGCTGGAATGTCTGCACTGGTTACTATAATTTGGTTTTGAAGGATGAAATTACACAGCAAACTGTTTTCCACCAGTCTTCTAGCTGTGGGAGGCCAAATTCTACTACATTGACATGGAAATTGTTATTTTTCCTAATGTCCTCATCTTGTTTTAGATCTCCACTTCAGGCAGGGAATTTCCCCTCCTTCTGAAACAGGCTCAGCCTCCCTCTACCCTGTGATGCCCAGACCTTGTCATACAAGTGAGGAATCTGTGTGTTATCATGGGGCAGGTATTCCCGACCAGGGTCATGCTGCAAGAACAGTCACCTGAAAATCCTTTTGCAGTGAAAGGATGTGGGCAGCATCTGCACCAGTAACTCTTCCATCAGGTTCTGTATACGTCCCAGTGATGTCTTTATCGTGTACAGGAATTAAGAGAGGCTTCCCATTCACTTTTGCTTGTCCCCTCCGCATGATATGAGACTCAACTCTTGACTTTTCCTCACAGTCATATTTCCCAAGTACCAAGAATTTGCTTAGTTCTCTAGATGGCACGTGCGGGTAGCGTGGTCTTCTTACATATTCAGTGGAGGAGAGACTCTACCTGGGGCAGAACTTTTGTGGCAAGAACAAGCCCAGAGGAATGACCTGAATATATCATGCCAGAGATGGCAAGTTGTCAGATGAAGAGTTTTGGTGTTTGGTTGTTTTGAGTTTTTTTTTCTTTTTTTTAATTTGGTCTAGAATCTGCAGGACAGCCAATGGAACACTGTAGAAATTCTGCAGACAATGGAAAAAATAAGCATGTGCTAAACCTGAAGAAAGCTTAACGGCAAGAAGAGCTGGAGTGGGAGTGTGGGGGAAAGGAGAGTATCCAGAATGCTGGTTTGAAGTGATGTTTCCACTGTCATATGGGAAGGATGTGACAGAGGAAAGCTGTGACATGGTTATTGCATCAGATACCCCGAAGTGGAACAAATGATGCATTTAAAAAAAAAAAAAAACAACAAGCCACCACCATGTTATGGTCCTACTCCTACTGATGTCTACGACCTGATCTCCCTGAAGTTTCATGTCGTCATAACAAGCTCTTGAATTCAGTTGCAGCAGTTCAGGGTTTTCTGATCTGTCTGACATGGCACAAGTGAGGCCCTCATTCAGCAGTGCTTGGCCACTGTCAGCACAAGGAGCGACATGCACTCTCATAAGGCTGAGGTTTAAAAGGTTTGATTAAGGGAATGGAGCATCTCCCTTATGAGGAAAGGCTGAGGGAGCTGGGTCTCTTTAGCTTGGAAAAGAGGAGACTGAGGGGTGACCTAATTAATGTTTATAAATATGTGAAGGGTGAGTGTCAGGAGGATGGAGCCAGGCTCTTCTCTGTGACATCCAGTGATAGGACAAGGGGCAATGGGTTCAAGCTGGAACATAGGAGGTTCCACTTGAATATGAGAAAAAACTTCTTTACAGTGAGGGTGACAGAGCACTGGAACAGGCTGCCCAGAGAGGTTGTGGAGTCTCCTTCTCTGGAGACATTCAAAGCCCGCCTGGATGCGTTCCTGTGTGATCTAATCTAGGTGTTCCTGCTCCGGCAGGGGGATTGGACTAGATGATCTTTCGAGGTCCCTTCCAATCCCTAACATTCTGTGATTCTGTGATTCATGCATGTTCCAGTATAGTGAGATCCAAGACACATCAGGAAGATTCTCCTTGGTGAAGACAAGGCAAAGCTGGGAGGAAAGGCTGAGAAAGCCAAGAGTGTTTGGCTTTGAGAAAAGAAGGCTCAGGGAGGATTTTACCAAAGTGTGTAAATACCTGATGGGGAGAGTGAGCAAAGAAGATGCAGTCAGACTCTTCCCAGTAGTACCAAGTGACAGGATGAGAGGCAGTGGTCAAAATTTGCAGTAGAGGACATGAAAATAACTTTTTCACTGTGAAAGTGTCAAACATTGGCATAGGTTGCAGGTTCTCCATCCTTGGAGGCATTCAAAACCTGACTGGACATGGCTCTGAGCAGTATGCTCTAGCTGTTACTCCTTGAGCAGAGGGGTGGACTAGACACTCTCCAGAGGTGCTTACCAGCCTCAACCATTCTGCGGTTCTGTTTTTGATTCCACATAGTCCAGGAGGAGTATACTGTGAGCATATTTCTTTCCCCTTGCAGTGCTATCTCATTTGAACTCCAGAATTCCTCTGTACTAAATATCAGCTTTTTTGATGCTGGCTATGCGAGGTCAAATAGATAAGGACTAAGCGTGGAGGAGGATATCATGGCAGACAAGAATGTAAACTGTTTAGCCTGCCACAGTGTGAGTCTCAGATTTCCCTTTTTATTTTGCATGCTCCATTCCACAGGGCAGCGTGGGGGAAGAGAAGGAGACAGGCCTTACATGGCCGTAGCCTAGAGCCTGCATCCCACAAATGACTGTACAACTCTGCAAATTCACAGGCGGTGCCAGAAACTGTTGCCTACTTGCCTTTTGCAGGCTCTCCTACTGTTTTTCCTCTCTCAGGCAGAAGTTGTTTTTCAAGTTCCCTGGAGAGGTAAATATGGATCTACAGCTGGTGATCCTAGGTGAGCTCGTGGGTCAGGCACAATCCATCAGTTGAGCACAGATGCTTCCCCTGAGCTCCCTACCCCTTTTCTGTAAAACCTAATTGAGTTCCCAGACTCGGGCAAATTCATGAGTGGCTCCCAGTGATGACACACACTCATGCTGGTGATTACTGATGTGAGCGGTCACAGCAGGAGATGGTGCAGGTTTTGGGTAAAGGGAAAAAATAGGTCAGTTCTTTTCCTTTGGGTAGTTCAAGTTATTCAAGCACTGGATGCTCTAATTTAACTAATTCCTATTTCAGTTACTTCCATCATATTACTACTCTGAAATGCACTTAGTTTTGAAACTGTTTGTCTCATGCTAATATGGCTAGAGCAGCAGAAGCCAGCCTGTGGGCTTAAAAGAAAAGTTACATGTCAGAGGCCCATGAATGTCTCCAGATCTAAGATCCCTCCACATCTAAGATCACCCTATGGTCTAGCCAGGCACAGCCCTGCCCTGATTCCTCGAAGCCAGGTCTTAGGTCAGGGCATCAGCACCAGCAGTGAGCAGCACCAGAGCCTCACGCAGCAGGAGTTGGTTGCTGTAGCCTTTGTTCTAGGCTGATGCTAACTTAGAGGGCTGCAACCCTCCTCTCCTCTGTGGCTGCTATAAGTCACGGGGTGATGGCAAACGTTACCTGTCTTTTGTAGTCTCCAATTGAGCATTGTGTTTATAAGCCACAAGGACTGTGATTAGATCTCTACTCTGAGCAATGTTCTGAGGCCATACTGGTATCTAATTACTTTCTCTACATCTGGCAGCTGAGGAAATGAAGATCTGCCTGTGACACTGTCTGAAGTGAAAAGAAGGGAGTAGGAAAGGAGAGTGATACCTTCCAAACATTGGCTTCAGGTGCTTCCTTTGACCTTGTGCATGCTCGTCTTTTGGTACCTGCAGCTGGGATGGGTGCTCATCCTGGTGTGATGCTCTTCCTTCCCCCTGCTCTTGTCCTGATGGAGGTGGGGGTTTGCTGGAGCTGCAGTCACCCTTGGCCAGGCCTTCCCCAGGCAGCTGGAAGGAGCAAGGTTGTGCTGTGGTGGCATAGAGCAGAAGGAACTGTACAGTGAAAGTTGTGGCAACTCAAGGCCCTCCAAGATGAACCTTGAGTGTAGGAGGTCCCTGATTGCATGGACTTGCCAGTCCTAGGGGGCTGGAGGAAGGACCCTCCCAGGGAATTGTTCTGAAGACTATGGTTGGCTGCCTTGGCAGGGTAGGTCTGTCCTCTGTCCTTGGTGACTGTCTGGTCCCTATTTGTTTTTCTTTTCTTACTTGGCTCCAACTCTTGATTTCCCTGTGCAGCTGCTGCCATTGCTTCCTTCCCCAGGACCAGCTGCTGCTTCACAGGCAGTTTCTGGTGGCAGGGAGGGAGGAAGACTGTTTCCACCATGGAGCTGTACAAAGGGTTGAATCCTGTGACCCAGTGCCATGGGAAAGAAAGCCACAGGAAAGTAAGTCATTATTAACCCCTGCCGTATGGCAGCTCTGCCTGCCCAGCAGGACAAATGGTGCCATCTTGGCCCCATTACGTTGACTCTGAATCGGTGAGGAACAAGGAATGCAAAGAGCTGGGAGGAGAGGTCTCCTTGTGTGGGGTACTGCTGGGATGGTCAGGTCCTCCTTTTCTCCTCCCTGATTTTGGAAGAGGTGGTGAAGCACTCAGTGGTGCTTATGCCCCCAGGCTACCCAGACCCTCGAGGATGGTCAGAGATCTTGCTGGGGCATGTGCCAAGCTCGCCAGCCCTGGGAGCCGAGGGTAGGCACTGGTGCCATGCACCCTCCCTGCTGAGGCCAGCCAGTTCTGCTGGCAGGTAGAGGCAGGGGTGGATCTTGGAGCCATTTCCAGGGAGCAGGCTGGTGCTGGAGACAGCAGAGAGTCTGCAGCTGCCTCCTTGCCCCCACATTCACGTAAGGCTGGGAGTCCAGCATTTAGAAAAGGATCCCATTGAGAACTCGCCCATCCATCCCCACGCTGCTCGCAAAGACGAAGAGAGCTGGCTTTTCAGACGATACCATTTACGGAGTTCCTCGGCTTAGTGAACCTCATCTGACCTCGGGGTATACTGAGTTTCCAGCTCGGCAGAGCAGCATTTCAGTTGAAAGCACACCACCCAAAACTTCTCTCCTTGCATCTGGGAGAAGGAGGGGGCTGCAGGAGGGTGGACAGCAAATGGCAGTGCACAGAAGCCAAGGCAATGTCAGGTTAGTGCTTCTCAGATGTAGCCAGGTCCCTTCCTAGGAAGGATTTTGCAGACCAACAGGACCAGTTTGAATGTGAAGCAGCTTCAGCAGCTTTTGGCAGGCACTGGGCAAGGGGGATGGGAAGGCGCCAGGCCTGCAGCACCGCTGGGTGCTGCAAGTCAGGACGCAGGAGCGTCGCCCCAGCGATGCAATGTTTACAAAGGTGAAAAACATTAATAACACGCACTATGCTCCTCCTGTTGTTTCAACAAGATCAAGGTGTGTACAGGAGAGCGTGTGTGTATATTCATGTGCACACGCACGCACTCGCTGTGGCTGGTGCAGGATACCGCTCGGTGCAGGATTTTTCCAGCCGGGCTGCAGTCAATACTGACAAATACAGTATACGTCCTGTCTTGCCCACAGCAGCGAGGGACCTGCGGCAAGCTTGATGCTTTCCTCCTGGTTGTGAAAGACCCAGAATGTTTTCAGCAGCGCAGGGGGGCCTCATGTTCCAATGGTGCATGGTCTTGTTGCTGTACCACGCGAGTCCGGAGGGAGCGACACCCAGCCGGGCACCTTCCTCCCCGCCAGTTCACCCCTCTGTGTTTTGCTTGCTTGGCGTGCTGCACGAGACAGGGATTCAGTGTAAGAAGAAACAAAAAAAAGAAGGAAAAAAAATAGCATGTGAGATCATATAATTAAAGATGGTATCAGAATGTCTAATTAGGATGACTGAGAGAACTTGGCTGGGAGACGCAGCCAAGAGCTGAGTTAGTGTGTTTGCCAGTCCAAAGCTCCTTAACAGTAATTAATCCTTAAATGTCCAATTGTTCAGAGTTCAAGGAAACACCTCCTACTACTGTACTTTGTGTTCCTGTTAAGCAAGGAGACACAGCAGGGCGTGTGCCCTTATTCTGTAAGAGCGACACGCCTAGGGGTGTTGTTAGGAACTAGACCGAAGGTTGAGTATAATTATTAACTACCTAAGAGTTCCCAGCATTGCACAATTACCCAGGCCGCCTTGCAGCTGTGCGCTCGCCCAGTTTTTTTTTGGTTTGGTTTTTTTTGGTGGTTTTTTTTTTTTTTTTTTGAAATAGAAATGCTGAGCCTTAGTGATGCATATGTACAAATTACACCAAAGTGTCATCTGCTCCCTTCTAGTGTCCTTTGTGCCACTGAGCTGGGATGGATTAGCGGAGCGGGCGAAGGGGAGCGTATGTATGTATATACGTACTGCATGACAGACCATGCTCCTCACTGAAACTCAATAGCCTTATTTACATCAGTTGCAAATTTGACCCAGAGATTTTTCCTTTGTTTTGATGCTGTCAGCGACTCTGTCATTAACATAAAAGCCTTGGCTATTTACTCTTGTGGGGTTTTTCATTCTGTTTGCGTTTTTGAGGTGGGTTGTGTTGCGTTTTTTTCTTTGTTGATATTAACAGGAGGGAAAAACCTGAAGGAAAGAAACATAGGTTGGCATGGTAGGTGAACTGAACTGTTGGCCTGCTAACAGGTCTTTTGCCATTGTCGGACCCTTGTCTGAGCAGTCCCTGGGACAGTGGGAAGGGGTACTTGGGTGTGGGCAGCTCGTGCTGCCCGCTGTGGGCAGGTGGGTTTGAGGAGCAGAGTCACTGCTGCTTGGTGCCCTCGGGAAAGCTCAGCTCAGCGGCGGCAGTGGCACATATTACTCGCAGACAGGAGGGAGTTATGTGTCATTTCCTCAGATGCAGCATCATCTTTAAAGTCGCACTTCTGTGTTTTTATCCTCTCCCATCATTTTTTAATTGACCCTTTCTGGCGGGCGTGGCGAGGGCCCAGTTGGGAGCTGGCCGGCCAAAGTTGCTTCTGCAGGGGATCATTAACTCGGGCGTCAGCCAAGGCCATTTAGTGTTTATAAAACTCAGACAATTAAACACTGTCGCAGCCCTGAAATGCTATAATTGGAAAGCAGACTGTGTCCACCAAGAGGGACTGGCTGCCCGGCACCGAGGCGGGATGGGCGGCAGGGACAGGCAGGGACGGGCAGGCAGGGCCGTGCTGTCCCGCCAGCCTGGCTGGCCCTGGCCGGGGCTGCACTGCGCAAACGCCCAGCCGGGAAGGTCCCTGCCCTGCCGAGCCTGCATGCTATGGACATAAAAACAAAGGCTGGAGAGGGAAATGGAGGAGAAAAGGGGCTTGCCTGGGGCCACCTGACAGCCAGGAGCTGACTTGGGCGCACGGGCTGGATCCCCCTGGCACAGGCTGTGCTGTGCTTTGCGGGTCTGTGGTGGGCCCCTGTGCCAGCCTGAAGATGGCTCCAACTCTAAGACAGGAGCAGCTCCAGTGTTGCTCCTACAGGCATTTATCAGGGGCACGAAGACCCTCCCTGCCAGGCCACCATTTGGGGAGGGTGAAGGGACTAGTCTGGCCCCATGGCTGCTGCCTGGGGGTTTGGAAACAGCCATTAACAAGGCCCTAGAGCCCAGACAGTCTTTTGGATCACAGCCGGTGGGGAGCGGGATGGTTGTGGTTCTTTCTGGTTTATACAGTACTCCTGCAACCTGGCCTCCACTTTTAGCCCCTTTTGGGCCCTGCAGCACCAAACACCATTGATGCTCATCAGCCAGTGGTGACTGAATGGCCAGTGGGAGCTGCATCAGGCAGCTGTTGAGCTCACTCTCCGGGCAGATCTATGTCTTCGTAATGTCAGGTGAGTGGGGAAGACAGAGTACCAGTCTGGGATCACCACAGCCCTGCTCCAAGCTCTGCAACTGACTCAGTGTTTCACCATGAGCACATCACTTCACCTTTTTGTGACTCAGAATTTTCATCTATCAATTAGGGATTTATGAGGTTTAATTAAGGTCTGTGAAGCTCTTTGAGATCCTTGCTTGAAAGATGCTGTGCAGGCATAAAGTGGTGTATGCAACGAAGAAAACAAGAGAAATTAAGCGTTCCAGACGAGAGAGAAGAGAGGGCAGGTTTCCCACTGCTTGGTCTCCCAATTACATGCTCCTTGTTTGGATGGCAACCTCACTTTAACCTGTGGACAAACGAACTTGTTCACCCCTCCTTGCAGCAGACAGGCGATGACGTGCAGCAGCGTCTTACTCATTAGTTAGCCTTCAGTCATCTTTCCAGAAGTATGAGCAAACTGGGAAGGGGGCAGGGAGCGAGGGCGGGTGAGGACTATGAATTCCAGAGAAAAGGGAAGTATCAGAAAGCAAGCTAGGATGTGCAAGGGCCTTTATCGCTGCTGCTGAGATCTAGCTCTGCATAGTAACAAACAGGAATAGATCTCATCTGTCCCTAGAGGTACGCGCCCTGGAGCAGGGAAGAGCTGATGAGTTACAGCAGAGAGCAAGCAAGAGAGTCTTCTTATGCAAGGCATCTATTTCAGTGTCAGTGAGGTGGGAGGCTCGAAGGAGTCTGAGGAAAGCATTTGAATTTAGCTAGAATGAAAAGTTGTTTTATCTAGGTGTGTTTTTTAAGGTTAAGGCCTTGTTCATGGAATTCGTTGAACACACTGTTTGAAGCTCATACTTAAATTCAAGCACAGGCCTTTGCTGAATGACAATGTGCCCAAATTTGTTTAGGTGCTTGGTGGAAACTGAGTCTCGGGGGAGGGAATCTAACAGTAGCTGTGAGACTAGCTAGACCATGAAGGTCCCCAGGAGCCGCAGAAAGCAGTAATATGTGAACAGTCTTGCCATACTACTCATAAGGTCAGGCCGATCTGGGGGAGGAATTGGCAAAAAGGAAGCTCCATCTCCAATCTTTATTTTCTCCTTTGCTGGCTGTGCAAACAACCCTGTGGAAGCTGGCTCCAGTAGGTGTGGTCTGTGTATGCACTTCAGGGTGTGCCACTTTGTTGTGTTAAAAGGACCATTCCTCACCTGAAAACAAGTTTCCAGGTTGTCAGGGACAGTCAAGAAACTTGTTACCCCTCCCATCCCCCACCTGCATGCCTTCCCTCTTATGTAGGAAAACCAGAGATGCCTGTTGAGGTGAAGCCCAAACTAGCCTGGGATTTGGTGTCTGTCTTTGTTCCATGCTGATCTGGGACCCCTCTGCGTAACTTTCTTCTGAGCTGCCAGGGAAAACAGATGCACGATAATTGTTGCTGGCTACCCCTTGGCATTTGGGGTGGCTATCCTCACTTCTCTCTCCTGGAAAAATCTCCCCCAGTCAATCAATCCAGCTTTCCTCAGGGTTTCTTCATCTTCCTGATGGGCTGGCTGGTCTGCTCTAAACTCTATCTTTCTGAGAGGCTGGTGCCCCAAATTTGGCACGACATTTAGCATCAGCAAGTGCTCTTTTGGGATAAAGAGTAATAATGACCTTCTGTGACATAAGTATGACACCCCTTTAGCATATCCCAAAAGAAATGTTTGATTTTGTTGCAACAGCAACACACCATTGACTCATTATATGATCCACTCTAATTCCTCCAGATCCTTTTGTGTAGTACTGCTGCTTAACCAATTATTCCAAGTTGTTCATTTATGCACTTAATTTCTCCTTCCCAATCATAGTACTTTGCTGTGTTTTTATTGAGTTTTATCCAGTTGATTCTGAGCAGCTCTTGCAATTTATTGAGATCACTTGAAATAATAACGTGCAGATTAATTGTTCAGAAAATCCTATGCACAGGCCCATGCCTGCACCCATAGCTGCTTGCAGAGCCCAGCCTTTCCATCTTAAAAACAAAGGCCTCTAGCACTTGATGGCATTCTTGCAATATTCAGCTGAAATGTCAGGATGAAGCCTGGCAAAGCTGTGAGTTTTGGAAAGCTCTCAATGGAAATATGGAATAAGAACATCTGTTCAGCTGGCAATGGCTTTTGGTCTCTGATCATCTAGTGTTGGTTTGAATCACTGATATTTTCTTTACTATTACTGGTCTTCAAAATGTGCTGTTGCTGAAAATATGCAAGCTTGAAATTGGCTTCTGGTGTAAGGGAGGATATGGGGCTACTGCTGTGTGGTTGTACAACTGGAGAAACACAGGTCTTATCCAGAATCATCTGACCTGGGCTTCCCCTCCAAAGGGTTAGGGCTACAGCTCCACTGCAAATACATTTTTTCCCCAGCCAAAGGGTCTGGATACATGTTGTGTCAAGGAGTGAAAATGTATGAATTTGGTGTCCTCTGGTGGCACCCGTGAGAATTACAGTTGGCAAAACCGCAAATTGTCGTTCAGGCCCACTGGCCATACCTGGGCCATGTGCTCCAGGCAGCACGGTGATTCCACCCTGCACTGTAAATATTTCTAGTCCCGTCTGGCTTCTATTGTTCCTGTATGCTCACCCCTCCTATTTATTTTATGCTCAGGTAGCCGCTCCCCTTTTTGGAGTACTAAGGCGTGTGCGACTTTGCATTTAAGATTGACTTGATGGTGTTTCCTTGTTGTTCCCTGTGATTTCTTTGCCTCACAAAAAGAAATTTAGCTTCTGAAGACACCTCTGCACAGTTAGTGAAAGATTTAGCTGCTTGCCCTTGCATGATCCCTAAGCAAAATAAGAGTGCCTGTGTCCAAAGGCCTTTTAACCCAGTTCTCTAAGCGCTGAATCTGTTACACTCAGGCTTGCCCAATGCATTTCCACTCACTGGGTGAAAGAGCTGGTGATCAAGAAGACACAGAGCACCTGGATGGCCCTTGTTTGGCTCTTTTAGCCACAAAACAGGTGAGAGCAGCTCAGAGCACTGCATAGATGGTGAACACTATGGTGGGAGGATGTGTTTGCCACAACTTGTGGTATGTAAAGGGAACATGCTGAGCCATAAGCTCCTGCCTCCAGGTGCCTCTGCTGGATATAGACGAAAACTGATCAGCCTTGAGGACCTTGAAGTTCCAGGGTCTGGAAATGTTTGGGGCAACTGCAGCCAGAAGGGCCAAACAGCCTCATCCCTTACAAGGAAAAGCCGCCTTACCCCCTCTCCGCACCTCATCCACTATGCTACCACCTCTTAGCCTTCTCTTTTTCAAGGGCAGCACAAGGATTAATGATGAAAAAGCAATGTAGCACAGCTGGGGCTGGCTCATTGAGGTCAAGGGGTATGTTTCCTGACATGCAGAAGCAGGCTGAGAAAAACTTCAGCGGGGGAGTCAGGTAAACAAAGGGGTTTTGGGGTGTGAGTAGGTAGACTAGCAAGTCTGGGACACCATGGCACCGAGACAGGCTGACCCCATGGAGTCTGTGCATTGTACCTTCATGTGGGAAGAGCTTCAGAGAGCACAGGAGAGCCAGGAACTTCCCACACAGTTGCTGCAATTACAGGAGTGGCTGAAAGCAGAGCCCCTTTGTGGCAGGAATACAAACAGCATAAAGCTGGCACTGCTCTGGGAATTTTATAACTTAGTGGAAAAGAATGGAAGAATGAGAATACTAGTGTTTCCATTTTAAAGAGAATCATGGTGCATTGAGACCTGGGCTTCAATTCACAGAGGTATTTATTTAGATGCCTAATTTCCGTGCAAATCTTTGCTCAGATCCAAAGTATCTAAGTTTCATCGATGAACTCACCCAGAGACACACAGAAAGAGAGCATACGTTTTCTGGTTGCTACTCTAAAATGCCATCACTGTCTATCAGAAGCAGACAGACTGCTTCCCTTTGCTATCTGCCTTCCTGCCAGCCCCACTCTCTCAAGGCTTTGGTGGCACTGGTGGACTCTCCCAAGACCGTGGCTATAAACAGGATTCTCCAGAAATGAGCATTATCTTCTGATCTGATAACTGAAGGGCCAGCTGAAGATGAGAAGCCATGGGAAGTATCTGCTCCCCAGCGTCTTGCTGCTTACAGACTCAAATCCTCATACTGCAGCAAAGTCAGTAAAGAGTCTTTAGCTGAGGATCTTTAAATCATGATGTTTGCTGTTCTCTGGGTGTTCAGAACTCTTAGATGACTTCAGCTGGCCTAAAGAAGTGCAAGGAGTAGCAGGACCCCACAGCCCTGGGGCTCCTGCACCTGGGGAGCAGAGGGGATTTCAGCCTATGGCATGATCTGCAGCTTGCCTATATCGAAGGCCCAAACCTTCTGAAAAAGGCAGCGAGGAGCAGCTCCAGCTTTCACTCTGAGGGTACAGCAGGTTTTTGTGACAAGCAATGGGCCTGAGGGACCTGTGCCAGCTATACAAGCTGCAAAGGCAGGCTGGGGTACCATCAGCCTTCCAGCAGCACCAGGCACAGCCTTTGGGGATGGACTTTGTGCTTTACTTTGGTGCCAGGTCAGTGGTTAAAGAGCTGGCATCTTTGCCAAGCAATCAATCTGTGTGGGAGGTTGTGCCCTCCTGCAGGCACAACGAAGAAAATTTGAGTTTCATTCACTATTAACATTGGATCTGAGGTTTCGTTGTAATATTGCTGCCTTCAGCCACTTCTGGGTGTTCACAGGAGGCTGCCGCTTCGTAGCTCACCCAAAACATGGGTAATATCTTCAGTGGTGACCTTGGTTATTTACTTATCACCAAATCTCAGGTCTCTATAGCAGCTCCCAAATGTCCAAGTGAAGAGTCCAGTGCTCCAGTCATGTGCTGAGCTTAGAAAAATTTACTTTAAAAAGTGTATTTGATGCTTTGTGTTTGCATTTGTTTTTACAGGTATTACTTTTTGAAAACTGTTTTAGAAACAATTTAGAACTTCCTCATCTGCAGCTCCAGACTCCTGGGTTTTTTTTAAGGAGGGCACCAGGTATTACAAGGCCTTTTGCCCACTTTCAGTAACCTGACCATACACAGAGCAGTGCTTTCCAATTCTTGCCCAAAACTGCTAAATTAACTTTTGGTTTCTTCTTTTCCTTTGAGTATTTGAATTATCTCCAGCAGGTGGTAGCAGTCTCCTTTAAGCTGTACAGCTCTCCTGCCTGCTGCTGCAGAATTGTTTCCCTGTTATTAATGTCCCTGGCTGCCCTTGGCTTCACTTCATCTCCTCACCCTGCGCTGCATGCCTGAGCTCTCCTGTGGAGAAAGATCTGCTGTTTAGACCCAGAGTGTGCAATAAATTTACCAGCAACGTGAAGCGCAGCAACAGGATGTGATGGCACATCATGAGGAAACGTGAAGTGTCTCACTCTTGTATATGATATATTCCTAATGGTTTCACAACGCTATAATGTTCTATCCATTATGGATGGGGGTGGTCTCATAGGTGGAACAATTCACGCATGTGCTTCCTAAATAAAAAAAATCAGATTTAAGGCCTTGTCTAGGCAGTAGAATTAGCTGAAGTGCTCACAAGTCACAGACAGGCTCAATCTTGAAATGAAATGCAGAATCATTCTGCTTTGTATTTCCATAACAAGTCCTCTGCTTGTGAGGTATCATAGTTTTGTGGATGCAATTACATGACCCTCTGATATATGGCCTTTGCTTGTTAGCAGCTGAGCAAGCTACTTCCCTAACTTACTCAGTAAAAGGCTGTGCTTGTGGTGACAAACATCTTGGGTTTAATTATGAGTAGTTGAATGCTATGGGGTTTTGTGTTTGTTTTTCTTTTAATGTGCAGCCATGGATTCATTACTTTGTATTTTAAAACAGTGGTCCTATAGGTGAGAACATAGGCAGGTTGTCAGAGTTTCTAGTTTTCAATACTCTGTGTAAGTAGAAGGAATGCAGAAAAAAACCCTCTTATTTAAGTGAGTAGATAAGGAAAAATTTAAACACAAAGCAGAAAAATCTCTTGGTTTTTCCCAGCTATAGCTCACATACCAGGTATGAGAGTTGAAGATCTAGGCATATTATAAGCCAGATGAAAATGTAGCAATGGGACAAGAAGTTTAGCTAATATGTTTTAGTGCATATTTTTAAATATCTTTTGGACTTTGTTTACTTTAAAGCTGTAACTGTGACCTGACTTTTTTGTGTGTGTGTGTGGTGTTATGCACTGTTGGGCCTAGACATGTGAAACAGGTCATTTGCTTGAGAACCTACCAAGGCACAAAACTTGTGTTCTTCACCACTGTCTTCCACGCAAAGCTCTTCCACATCAGTTGTGTTGTCAGCCTCCTCCATCCAGGGCAAGTGACACGAAGACTCACACAATTCAGGCAGTGTTAGCTACAAGGTCCAGCTAGCTCCCTGTCCCACCTGAGCAGCAGCAGGTGCTTCAGGGAAGGCACAAGATGCTCTGTGTTGATCATTAGGTAATTAGCTACCTGGCTGCAGTTCCTTGCAGTATTCCTAAATCCCATCAGTTGAGGGGCGACTCGTGGTCTGGAACTTTCTATACTTTCTATGAGATGCAGCTTTGCACTTGCAGTAATGCAGAAGCTTTAATTTATCTCTGACACCATCTACATCTAAGAGAAAATTATCTCTTCTCCTTTTTGCAAACTTCTTTGATCTTTGCTGACACCTGCTATTTGCTGTTCAGTCTAGGAGTTATTTTGATGCTTGAGTGGTAGGAAGGAGTGTTTACAGGAGATTTACAAGCCTTGTAGTTAATGCTGTTTCTTTTCTGGAGCATGTCACTGTGTCTAGAGGCTAAATTCTTACTCTTGGAGCTGTGGCTTATGGCAAATGTATAAATTAAAGCTATCTTTCTTTCCATGCTTTGCTTGATGTACAGTGAGGAAGAGACTTTCTGGAATTTTAAATGCTTCCAACTTACTAAGAAGCATGTTTCTCAGATGTGTTGATAATGAGAGCTTTCTGTTGAGGAGTGAAGCAGCCACTGCCCCTTGTCTGTAATGACAAAAATCACCAAAGGTAACTCCTATCCACACTGAGACTGTGCCATCCCACCTTGACTGACAGGTGATAATGGCATC
Organism: Syrrhaptes paradoxus; assembly: GCA_013400615.1. Lineage (NCBI taxonomy): Eukaryota > Metazoa > Chordata > Aves > Pterocliformes > Pteroclidae > Syrrhaptes > Syrrhaptes paradoxus. Next base: position 90,017 of record VZTO01017342.1, on the reverse strand, counting down.
ACCTGGGGCCTCCCTCACCCTGCCCACATGCTCGGGAGCTCCATTTCAGCTCAGCCCAGCAGTGGAAACTGTGGGCTGGGAACTGACAGTAAGTTTCTAAATTTTTCATTATCTTACTGGTCAAAAGAGCCTCGGTGTCAAACTATGTTTCAGGGTGTGAGATCCTCAAGTGGAATGACTTTGTCCCTCTCGGACTTGAGTGTTCTGCTGTGTCTGAGGTGAGTAACTGCTTGTGCTGGTGAGGTCTACGGTATTTTTTTTCTGGGATGAGGTTGGAGGCTTGAGTGATGGAGGACTGTTTTCCCCTGTCTGTGCAGATTCCTCTTTCTGTGTCACTCTGAACAATAGCTGTTCATATTCAGAATTAATGTTACATTCCCATTTCTTTGAAAAGTGAAGTGGGCATAAAATGTACCTCCAACATGTTCTTTCAAAGAATGTCAAATTTCAACCATGAAACAACAGAAAACCAAAGTAAATAACCCTTTGAAGAAGGGGTTAGACTGCCTGAGATGGGTGTGTGTCAGTGGTTTATTTAAGTATGTTAAGCTATTTATTATGCAGTCTTCTATTAATCATGCAGGAGCTCTAGCTGGGTGTCAGTGGGCTCAGAGGAGACCAGAGGGCGCTCTGGTGCTTTGTGCAAGGACAGCAGGCTGCAGAGGTTTGATGTTGATGCTGTCATCAAGGTATAGCAGAGTCTCGCTGGAGAGCGTAGCATCACAGTCTAGCTGGCATTTCTGCAATGTCTTTGAATCTGTAGAAATTACCTGCTACTGCAATAGTGTCATAGCAGGGTTTTGGAGACCTGGGCAGAATGGGGGCAGTTATTGATCCTGCTTCTCTATCATCACTCTGTCTTGGCATATACAAGTAAGACATACTCCAGTGAAGGAAAATTTGCCAGAAGGAGAACTGCCCCTGCCCCCTGGGCTGAAGCTGTAGAGGTCGTCTTTCATGTGCCTGCTGCCAGGACTGGTGATATTTAAAGGTTTGTGTTACTTCCCTCTCAGCACGTTTCTACTTCTTCTCCCACTGTCAGGAACTTCATGGTCCTGGATGGCACTTCCCTTATATTGTCTCACTTTAGGACAGGGTTTTGCAGCACAAGGCAGAGCTGTGCTGCCCTATGCCATGGCTTGGTGCAGCTCCGGGTAAGGCTGACTCTGCTCACGTAGGTCACGACCCTCCCACACTCTTCTGTGCTGTCTCTGTTCTTCACACCCCTCTGGCAACCAGTTAAACCTAGGTTTTTGGATTTTCAGTGAGTCAAATCAGCTTGAGGAAGGACCTGGTGGTTCTGGAGCTAGTGGAAGAGAGGCAGGCACAGAATGAGGCTAGTGGAAGGCAAGGAAGGAGCAGAGGCAGGGAAGGAGATGAGGAAGAGCACAAACTTTTTCTTTGAGTGGCTGTAGGCTATTATGTAGGGCTCAATTGATCTTGTTGTCTCATGAACAGAGGCTCCTTCCCTGCCTGGTAGAGACAAGCTAATGCCAAATTAATGTGTTATGTATTGCCTGGAAGAGCCTTGTGAAGCTGACTCACGTGATCTAGGTCACTGTACTTGCTGAGAGTCCCCCTGAAAAGTGGCCAGTTGTCTCTGAATAAAGTGAGAGAAGCTGTGCTACTTCTGTACTCCGTTGACCCTTGGAAGGGTAATTTGTAAACTGGGGTTGCACGCATCGTTGAAATAAGATACCATTGTCTCTTTGCTTTTCAAAGGTAAAGAGGATAATAAATTTTATGGCTGCTGAGTTATCAACTTGTTAAAATATAAAGAAGGAAAAAGAAGAGATTTTCTTCCTTCACAGCCTTAATGTCTAACAGACAGCACTCCAAGATTATAATTTCACAGAGGCACTTATCATGAAGCTATTGTTAGGCCTGTTGTTCTTCTGGTTGCTCTCCTCAGAAGGTAAGTTTTGAAAGGCCCTTTGAAAATTTGAGTATTTAGGAACCCTTATTTTTAGTTGTACAAGGTGGGTGTATAGCAGGAGTCTGGGAAGCAGGATGAAGAAAATCTGTGAGTAAAACTGTGATCTTGCATGTTTTTTTGGGTATGTTTGATCATTTTCAATAAAGATACATGCGTTGGTTTGCACTGTTCTGGGGATGGACTGCATATATCAGGCAGGCACTGAGGTTTTCTGATGAGGAAAACGTCATCAAATAATTAGACAAACAGTGAGATCTGTCCCAAAATAGTGCAGAAATTCAAGGAAGTGACAGAGGTTTTTTCTGAATTCATATCTAAGTTAATTTTCTTTTCAGTAATAGAAGATTGTGTGAATGGGTTATGTGGTATCCTGGCACTCAGGGTACAGTTATTCAGATTTCTGCAATTTCAGGGCAGACCTGTACTGGGTCTGTGAAGTCCACTTTTGGTGCCATATGCAAGTTTTGTAGGTGCTCTAGGACTAAAAATGGTGTGTATGTTTTGGCCTTATTGTCTCTGTGCTTCAGCTCTCTGCCTGTAAGAAAGTAATGATAAATAATAATAGTGCTTTACATTACCAGTAAGGCTGTGAGGGTAAGTATTGTCAGAGGATTATAACGTGCTCTGACAAATAACTGTTAGGAGGTTTTGATTCCTAAAATAAACAGAAGAAGTTATCACATTCGGGCTTTTTAGTTTAGGGGAAAAGATGCATGGTGATGGGAGTTCCTGTGAAAACTTGATACACACAAAAAAGTTATTGACAGCAGCCTGTAAGAATTATTAGCTGAAACAGGGCAACTATAAGAGCAAGGGAGGAAGGAGTAGAATCTTTTTCCCAAATTTTGGAAAAATTGTCAGAAAAATACTTCCTTCTTTTTTTTTTTTTCTGATGGTGAGAAAATTAAAAATGCAAGTTGGAATTTTTAAATGGTGGAGTAAGGGAGTAACTAAGATACTGGAAGCAGCAGGAGTTAAAAAAAAACAGCCTATGGAAAGCATAAATTCAAACTAAAGAATATATTCTGTGGTAGGTTAAAATTTAATTAGCCAAGCCAAAAATGAATCAGAGGGGAAAAAATTAATCATTGCTGAAGGAATAAAAATGAATAAATCCTTTTTCAAATACCTCTGAAACAGGGAGTCTGTAAGGCTGACTGATGTATAAACGGAAGCTGAAGCCCAAAAGAAAAGTTAAATTAATTTCTTTTTTTCTTTGGTGTCCTCTGCACAAGAGCTTAAGAAAGGCCTTGCACTCAGAGCCTTCCAGTGCAGGTGACAAGCAGGGGAACAGTCAAATCCTTGAACAAATTGCTAACAAACAGTAAATAACTGCCAGGATTAGATGATATCTATGCAAGGGAGAGTGCCAAGCAGAAATATGGACATGTATGTGTACTAACTGTGGTGCAAACTATTTCTTGGGTCAGCATTGGTGCCAGGAATGGAAGATGGCAAATGTGAAACCGGTTTTTATAATGGTCTCCTTTTTAGGAGAATTTGGGGAACTGCAGTTGTAGTTGAATTCTGTGCTAGGCAAGTTAGTGACAGCAGGGACAGCTGTGGGCATGCTTTGAAGTTCAGCTGAGGGTCCAGACCCAGACTTTGTGGCTACCTTTGTGGAGATTTCAGGATGAACTGAAATCTATGCATGTAAATTCAAGCATATGCTCAGGGAAAGAGAATAACGGTTACTGCAATAGCTACAGGCCTGACTTCTGGCTCCACAGGCTATTTCGTCTGTCAACACTTTCTACTAAAAGAAGAAATTGCAGCTGTTTCTGTATCACTATGGCAAACTCATAAGAGTGTGATGTTACTCTCTGACTTTGAAGATGTAGATTAATGTGAATTGTTCCTTTCTAAGGAGTTCCACCTTGTACATGTTCAAATTACTCTGAATTTGTACAGAATAAGACTATAGCAATATAAGAAATGTTCTGAAGATGAGAACACTAGAAAAGGCCTGTAGATGTTGAGGTTGATCCACAAGCAGTCCATCACCTGTGTGTATGACTTCATTGTATTCCAGTAATTTCAACAGATCTCACCTGCTTTTAATAACTAAAAGCTTATTCCAGTGTAGAATAAAAAACTAAGAAAATACATTTGGTTGTTGGGATGAGCCTCACCTTTGGAAAGTAGGGCAGAGGAAAAAGATTGCTTCTCTCAGGATTCTGTGGTTTTAGGTATACTGAGGCTTCTGAAGTGTTTTTCTAAAGTGAAAAAATAGCCCAAATCGTTCTTTTAATGTTTTTAAGGTAATGCAGATCATCTGGAAGAACAGGGGAAACTAAAGGTAAAGTATTAGTACAGCTTTTTTTTCCTTTTTTTTTTTTCAATACCTCCCATTACCTCTCTGGCTGTTGCTTCCTCTGAGGCAGAGAGAAGTAAAAATACAGCTCGGCACTCTAAACTGTTCGATTCTGCACAGAATAAATTCAAAGCAAATGACTCAGCAATGTGATATTGCTGTAATAATTTCCCATACCTAATCAGGAAATAAAGGTTTCTCTGAGCAATGCTTGTTATTAGGTTGCATATCCTGTACATAGATCGACTGTGGTTAGCACTTGTTCCTAGATGCTTTCTTGCTCTTTTAGAAACACATTAAACTCTTCCTTGCACTATAATGTTGCAAAGTGTCTGCACCATTGAAGTCCTCCAACTGAGGACTAGGTGTTTTGTGGGGACTGTGGTGGCCCTTGACACAATATGGATTTCACCTTTACATAACAGTGGTCAGCTAGCCAAACATGGCCATAGTGATAAGGGAAGCCCTAGCAAAGTTGCCCCAGGGGGTTGTCATTCCTGTCTCTTTGAAGTGTTAGAGGTTGGGCCATACCTACACTCAGGGTGTAGGAGGGCATTAAGTGATATTCCTGGTGGTACTGAGCTGTCTCTCATGCTGAGTGAATAACATCAATCATATCCTTGCCCATTTTAAAAACATTTTTTTTCTTTTTTTCTCTAAAGTTCGTTATATGGTCACATGGAAATTTTGCCAGTTGCTAAGGACCCAGAATATGGGGGATGTTCTTGGTTCATTCTTCCTTTCTTGTTGCATACTTGAGCTGTAGCTTTTTGCTGTGTACATTGTGTGCCCCTTGGCATGTGAAGATGTGTGCAATAGCTGTTCTTATGACATGTTTCAGATTAAGCACTCGCTGTTTGCAGCAATGGACATAACAGGTTGTGTTCAGCGTGTTTTATTTTTTGTTCAGGCCAAGTTCTGTGGCAATCAGTAAGAAAATTGAGCAAAAAGTGTATAGTTTTTTGTAGAGTGGATTTGAAACTGCAGCTGTTTCAAGTGTTCCCATTTATTTCTAGCTGAGGTGTAATTATTCTTTAAAATTGTTGTTGCATGAGTACTTTGTGAGAATGGAGCCCATAAGACCTCTCCTTCCACAGATTTCCTTGTTAGATCTAAGCAATCACCCATATTTATTTGTTTATGTCGAAGGATCTAAGAAGCTTCCAGTTTTCGTGTGAGCAGGCAATGTCACCTGAGACCCCCTCATCTTCAGGTTTGTGTTTAATATTGTCCTTGTACGTGTGGGATGTGACTGAAGTAAGGGCAGACTCTACAAACTTTGTAGTTTTTTTCGTTCTGTTCATAATTACCTTTCTACCTTATTTTTTTTCAGCTGCTAATTGAGGATGCCACTATTACTTAAATCATTCACAGCAGTGTTTTGTGATCTCTTCTTGCTTGATGGTTGAGCATTTCAATACATCTGCACGCCCAAAGTCTTTCCTGAACACCAGAGTAAAGCCCCTCATTCTCTCTGTCTGATTTAAGACTGCCAGTCAAAAAAACCTGTATAAGACTTCCTACGTTTTAATAATTTTTGCTATGTTTTAGTATACTGGTGAATGTAATTTTCAAGGTTACTGTTTTTTTTTTTTTTTTCTAACCTGAAGTCTTTCACTTTTCTGCAGTTCATGCTCTGAGGCCAGCTGACATTAAAACAGTCACTGCAATAGGAAGTTTGCAAAGAGTAAGTACAGGCGGGAAGTGTGCTGAACATGACCCAGTTCCTCCATTCTGCCTCTGTGATGAGGTGACGATGAAGTGAGCTGATGATGTAGTTTGGGGTCCCAGTTAGGGCGTTCAAGACTTGACTCTTTCTGCAAGCATCAAAGGTTTCTGGTGAAAAATGACTGGAAATACCTGCTGTTCAGTGTTCCGGTACACTCTGAGTTTAAAAATAGCCGTCTGACTTTGTGCAGGAGGAAATGTGATCAGAGGGCTCTTGCAAAGAAACATGATTTTTGATTAGAGTGCTTGGATTTTCCTAACAACAAGCATAACAGGTCGAATAACTGGAAGAAGTGGGAAAATTCAAACTGGAAAAAAATGGATATTGGTCAAAAATTGGTAGACATTGCAGGGGCTACAACTGCAAACAAATGGGGGAGATTGTCCCTTATCACAAAACAGCTTTCAAGTTTGAGGTGGTATTCATTGAGATATCATACTTTTTCTTGGGATGAAAGCTTTCCATTAGAAAATCATCACTCCTGGACTCCTTGGGAGTGCCTCCCTCTTTAGAAGAAAATTCTTGTTCTAAATACAGAGGTGTTTCACCCATACCAGATGCATGGCCCTTCAGAGCCTTTTTTTGTGCTAATGTCTTTGTTGCTTGTGGATGGTGCCATAGAAAAACACAGAAATTATCTTCTTTAAGGAGTGTTTACTTTCCTAGAGCAAACATCTGTCATTGTCTCCTCTTCAGACTCTTTGAAATCAGTGAAGTTTCTCCATTTATGTTAAGGGTTTTTTAACAGACACGGTACTGGCTGAGTGCCATCCATGTAAACCAGCTAAATGACTTCAGGTCATGTCCCTTGTTGAAAAGGAGTAGATCCAGAGAAATTTGTTTCAGAACAGCATTCATTTGACTGAATTTGAGTTCAGCTAGTCAGATTTTATTTTAAGCCACATGTAATAAATTAATTAATGAAAGCAGTAACTAAGAAAGGATTATGAACCTATACAAATGCACAGTAGTAAAGAAACTCTGGAAAATAATTTAAATCTGTGAGTAACTGAAACACAATGGAGACGAGTATGTAGAAAGCAATGCTGCCTATAACAGGAGTGGAATATGGTAAGGGAACAGTGTATGCACGGCTAGTTTACCCTTTGCTTAATGCTGTTCTTACTCCTTGCTTGTTCACAGACACCAGGATCTGGCATACATCATGAGGATTTACTCCAAAGGTAACAATGAACTGTTAGCATTGGTAATTGTCACAAAACTAGTTTCTACAGTATCACAGTGCAGGAATTAGACCCAAGCAATTTTCATTATTTTCTAGAGAGGAGGAGAAAGCCTATGTAAAATAGAAAGCATTTTGAGACACTGGATCTTCCCAATTCTTCATTAATAGAAATTCTGTGTATTTATGCAAGATAGGGAACTACCTTAGGGTTGCAATAACCTTGATTAAGAACCATTGCTACACGATGAATCCTAGGTAGTAAATACCATCATCCACTAATTAGAGACTGGAATGCAGAGATTTATCAAAGCAAAGAAAGAGCCCAGCAGTTCTGATACCCTGTCCTCTGACTGAATGATTCCCAGTGCTTCATGGACAAGCCTTACCCCACTTCTGCTTTTAGACCCCCTTATCAGATCTAAATCAGTGAGTGAACAAATGGCTAAACCTTGTAGATGCAAATCTGTGTAGCTCTTTTGAGTCATAGCATTCCAGATGAGCATTTGGCCTCACACAGGCAAACTTTAAAAGACTACTTTTTTTAAATAGTTGCATAAACATCCATGTCCACTGGCATGTAGCTACACAGAGCCGTCACTGCGTTGCTTGTATATATGCATAAGCACAATTACTGCAACCTGCAGAGCGTACAGAGAGACAAATAATTTAGGTTTAAGACTGTGTTTTTACTCAGCAGTAGCTGATGACATGATGGTTTTGGGGAAAGAAAGTTCCCATTCTTAATTTCTGCAGCTGCCATGAATATGCACTCTGAGCTGTAGCACAGCTAGTAAGAAATTGAGGCTATGCTGTAATATATTTTTCTTTGAGAAACTTAATAACAGCAACTTTCTGTTTTCTCTTCCCTTTCTATAGCACAGGAAAGAGCCTTCTTGAAGTAAGCACGGAAACTTTAGCAGGTGTGTCTTGCTGTTACCCTGAAACTCAAGCAAATTGATTGAATGGCACACTGGCAGGAGCTCCAGTGTTTTTCTGGGCTGCAGAGTGGGTGCAGCACAAGCATACCTCAGGGCTGTAAGGGAACCCTGAGGGATGGTGCACTCTGGGGACATGAGTACAGCCAGGCTGGGTTACCCATGCTGCCTTTAAAGAGATTGTCTGGGCAGACAAATAGCAGTGAAGAAGGGGTGCTGCAGGCTGCTGCAAGAGTCTTAGATGTCCAACAGCGATTTTTGGGCTGCTACTCATGCCACAGCCCCTGTTGGTGTGTGCTTGCTGCCTGTGCTAGTTCAGTGAAATCTTGCGTGACTTTGCCTGTCCAGTACTCTTTCTGCTGCCATGTGTTCAGGGTTTACACTGGGGCTGCCATAGATACACCACATACGTGAATTCATCAGCTATCAGCTGGTTCCAGCTGGCTGAAGGCAGCCTTGGCTCGCTTGAAGGGTTTTGCAAGTAAAACAAACCTTCAGGTCCACTGAAATGCTGAGTTGAGTAGTGGATAGCTCCTCCAAATCTTTTTCCTAGTGTCTTAATGTCACCTCCATTTCTTTGTGAAAGGGATTTAAAACGTGGCAACTTCTCAGCACTTCAGGAGGCTGTCTGTGGGTGGCCCTTCTCAGTAGCTTCATTTCTACAACTGCTGCTGTATTTAAATCTGCCTCCACTACTTGTGGCTGACATGAGATGGGGATGGAGGTTTCTGACCTGAGTCCAGAGGCAAATTCGGATATCAAACCTGCACTTCACACGATGAGGAGCAAAACCAGCAAGAACAGCTTCAGAGAGGCTCAGGCATACCTCTCATGATGGCCAAGAGATCCTCACACTTTACATTTTCTGGCTGTTGTAGTTCCATTGTGTTTATAGTGAAACTGCAGAGTAGCAGTCCCTTGTTTGCAGAAATAGCCTAACCTGTGTATGTCGTTCAGCTCTCATTAGCAGTTTTAATCCCTCTGTCCTACACCAGACTCCTCCACCTGGCACAAATGGAGTGACATTGGACAGCCAAGCCACGTAAGTCTGAGGGGTTTTTGTCTGGGCAGTTGATTTACAGCTGACGAGGTTGAGGATGGAATCCTTCAAACCTGGATCACTTCACTGGACTCAGAATGTGTTCAGTACTAGCAGAGGCTGCACAGACACTCCAGGGACAGACCCTGGCACTGTGGCTCAATTGTCACCTCTAAGCAGCAGAAGGAACAAAGCCCACTGTGTGCTTTGGGGTCTGGATCATCTGGCTTCACATCAGATCTCCATCTTTATAGCTGCAAAACAATTTTTTGGGCTCAAATAGAATTAGAGGTGTGCCTACCAAGCTGTGTCTGCTGTTTTAATCTAAGTGCACATGTCTAAAAATGAGATGCCTGAATACAAGCTAATCACCCCAGGCTCTCCATGTAGCACAGACAAGTGTCTAATCTTAACACATTTAGGAGAGAAAAGATTAATCCCACCTTAAGTCTCAAATGGTATTTGATTTAATGGTAAAAATCAGCCAGAGCTTTACCCTTACTGATGCCTTCATAGTTTGTCTTTTCCTTTCTGCTTTTCAGAGATCTCCTGCATCAAGCTGAAGAAATAGTGCAGCTCATGAAAGAGAATCAGGTTTGTTTAAAGCACAGGACAATTCAGACAGCTTGATGTTGAAACAGAAAAAGGGAGAAATGTGATGAAATACTTTAAACAGCACTCAAAAATCTCTTCAAAATAGGTAGTGTGGTTTCTTGAAGTTTGAGGACTTTAGTCTTTCTGTCATAAATAAGAATCAACTCTGTACCTTTCAAGCACAGTTTTATTCTTGAAAGTATCCCACCTGATTTACATTTGTCAGAGTGGCTGAAGAGCTTGACAGGGAAGCCAATATGCTTGTTTTCTATTGGTTAAGGATGCGAGACCTCTGCTAGCTACACTCCGTAACTGTGCTGGTGTTTCTGAGAAGTCAACCCAAAATAATAATTCTCAGTATTTGTCTCTTCAGTTTCCTCTTAGTTTTTTAGGATCCTATATTCAAAAAGGACGGTAAAGACCTAGATATGCTTTGGCTGATGTCAGTGGTTGATGCTGGTGAGAGCCTGCATTACCCCTCATAGCTGAGTGCTTTGTAAATCCCATCCTGGAGTTTTATACATTCATTTTTCTTCTATTCTTAACTCTGAGGCATGCTATTTTGTAAAAGGGTCTTGAAATAATAGGAAAATGTAATTGCCAAGGCAGTTCTACTGTTGCCTCTCTGCTCTACAGGGAGCCTATGGGACTGTTTGTACATGGATTTAGCACGCGTTTTTGTGGAACTGAGTGGTTCTAACCAATGATCTTCAGGATTGCCGAGAATTGCTTAATTATACACAGCACAGCTCAGCAGGGCTCTAGTTCTCAGATTTTTTTCTCCAGTCTTCATCCTGCTAATGTGACCTGATCTCAGCAGCTCAGGAACATTAACCATGTGGCCAAGCTGCAACGGTGAGGCAAAGAAGCAGCATCAAACTGTGCTAGGCTGTGCATGCCCATCTTCTCCAACAGACTCTCCAATGGCAGCAGCAATTTTTTGCTCTATCCTGAGCTTCTTATAGGCATGCGTTCAGCTTTAATTGCAGCATTTGCTGCATAACCATCCATTTCCTGTCCCCTCTAGGGAAAAGCTGGATGGCTTGTCAGATGGAGGTGAGCCATGGACTAGTGCTTGGTATTGCAAATTTAAAGCCATAGCAAATCTTGTGTGAGAAAGGAAAATAGCAAATAGGTCTCTTATCAGCCTGTTCCTTCAATTTTTATTTTTTTTCCTTCCAGATGATGGACTTCCAAAATGACTGGAAACTCATCACAGTTTTTTTTAGTGCTGAAAACCCATGTTCTTCATGTGCCTCCATACAGCTGGTAAGCTTTTCATGGAGTGGCTTAGCAGTCAAGGCCAGTGGTTAAGACACTTTCCCGTGCTCTGCTCTCTGCCCTAGTGAACCAAAGAAGTAGCTAGTTATGGGATGTTGGAATGACTCTGTCCAGTGATGTAAGCTCCTGGCACATGATGTGTTTAATATTTATAAACATGTGTACTTTGTTTGTGATCTCAAGTCTGAGATGCCTTAATAGAACAAATCTTTTCCACCTTCAAATCTAAAGACACTTTTCTTTCCCATCCCTCTCTTTTTTTTTTTTTTTAAATATGTGAAGTTGTCTAAATGTAAGTGATTAAAGAGTAGTTTTTAGTAAAGTAATGTAGTAAATTACAAGAGTAGCTCCAGGGTTTTTTCCTTGTGCTGGCTGAGGCTGAATCCAGACTATGGTGGTTATTGATAACTCTTCAGTACACAGCTCATGGGGCTTGTGACCTTTGGCAAATTGATAACTTTGTTTTTTCAACCAGTTTTGATAGCATTTCTCATCTCATTTACAGAAGAACTGCATATTAGACAACGTGGAAAAACTTAAAGCTGTCTTGGATTTTTTATATGAAAAGGTAAGATTTATTCATCAACCTTGAATACCTGAATCCTTTGTTGGTTTTTTTAGTCTTCCTTACTGGACTAGGGCTTGTACCAGTGTTCAGGTGACTTGGAACACCAGTCTCATTGACTCCAATCCACTGTCTCCATTCTCACACAGTGTTTTATTCAAGCTTTTAAAAAGCTGATACGTGCAATCTGAAAGGACAGATGCATGTCCCTCATTTTGCAACACAAGCTGAAGTAACACTCAGTCTTTGCTTTTATAAAGTGTTTTTCATGAAAATTAAGTACATCTGTCTAGGGCTCAAAGTAATTCATGTTTAACAGGGATCTTTGTGAAAATAACTGATATTTAATTATTGTATGTGTGGAGCTACTTTGTGAGTGTACAGGCTGGGGATGACTTTTACAGACCAGGGAAAACACCCATTAAAATGTATATAATGGATATTATTTCCTATCATGTGTTCATTTTAAGATCTTGGCATTTCTAAAGATTTTTTAGCTGGCTGAACTAGGAATTATAGGCTTATCTAGGATGGTTTCTGGAAAGTGTTCTGCCCTGTGTCTTAGTCTACTAATGAATAGTAGACTAGATGCAGATATATCACTACTAAAACAGACTATTAATTGTTTATTTGAAGTATTTCAATAGCATCTTCCAAGAATTTTGTTATGCTCTATTGAAGGCCCAAGGGATATTCTACACCAGTTACACTTTGATTGCAACAGGCCACAACCACTCATTTGTCTCAGACTGACTTCAACAAATGTTGTGTACAGGTGAAGTTCCACCCATGCATTCTCTTCAGATTATCCCTGCTATTATTTCCAGAATCTGTTTATGTGCACTTGTAAAAGTGAAATATCATTATGTAAATGAAAAGCTGCTTTCTGTTTGGGGGAGAGGTGAGGCGGGATGCACGAGTGCTTATGCTATTACACAGTACATTTCAGCCCCATCCCATGTTGCCACCAAAATGGTAGTTCTTAGTTAATTTAAATTCAGTTTAGGTGGCTGCTGGGCACTTCATTTATGTAAAAGTAATTGCTGGGTCTCATTCAAGAAGTCACGGTCACAAGTACTTCATGAATGATGATCAACTTTAGTCTAGATGACAGGCATAGGAGTAGGGTTCAGGATGGAATTGGCAAAGACTTAGATCATCGATTTTATGCAGGCAGAATCCCAGGCCAGAGGTACCACATGTGAAACTCTAGACATAATTTACCCTTATTGCTACTTGCTTATCTTTAATTACTAGTATAACATGATTTTTTTTTTACTTTATCACTGCAGGTTCCCAAGGCCTTCATAAATCTGGTGGATTCCACAGAGCTCGCACCTTCCTCTCTTGTATGCCAAGATTACAGCAATGCCAGGTAACAGAGGTTCCTTTAAACTCTGAACACTGTCTCCTGCTAGTGTTCAGACGCATAGCTGTGTATATGTATTGACTTTATAACTGAGGCAGAGTCTTCTGGACAGTGTTTCTGCCCTTAATACAAAAGTATATACAAAATTTTAGGTCTCCGCTTTGTTTCTGATAAACTCTCTCTGCAAGGTATATTTTTACTAGGAAGAGTATGTGATTTAAATCCTGATAACTTGGATAGCATATGTTTAAATATTGCATGCTGTGGTTGTGGTGGATTGATCCTGGCCAGCAGCCACAGCCTCACTCACTCCCCTTTTTACCACCCACCAGCAGGACAGGAGAGAGATGAGATAGAATGAAAGCAGGAAAACTCATGGGTTGAGATAAAGGCAGTTTAACAGAAGAAAGAAAGAGGGGGGGAAAATAAGTTACACAATGGTAATCACCGCCTCCCGCAAGGGGAGTGATGTCCAGCCAGTCTCCAAGCAACAGTGACCTTGGTAGTCAAAACACCCCGTTCTCTTCCTCCTCTACCTCAGTTTTTATTGTTCAACGTGAAATTACAAGCTATGGAATATCCCCTTAGCCAGTTCAGGTCAGCTGTCCCAGCTGTGTCCCTCTCAATCTCTTGCCCATGCCCAGCCTACTTGCTGGGTGGGTCAGAGTGGGGAAAAAGAGAAATCCTCCACACTGTACAAGTACAAGTACTATTCAGCAACAGCTAAATCACTGGTGCGTTATCAACAGTTTTAACAATAAATCCAAAACACAGCACCATATGGGCTGCTATGAAGAAAGTTAACTCCATCCCAGATAGAGCCAGCACTATGATTATGGTCACCAGACTGCACAATCTACCTGCCCCCCAGCTCTTTAGTCAGTGCTACTTCTGCCCTGCAACTCTTGAGTCAAAAACTCTGAAGGCTTTTTAAAAGTTTAAGTTTCTAGGTATCAATATTCATGAAAGGAATAACTGATCTTAAAGCACATCGTTAGGCTATGTGAAAGCTACTACTCGAGCTTAGGGTATGGTGGGATGGAGATCATCCAACTTGTCAGGTCCTTATGGTACCTGCATGCCTAGAGGCTTTCATGTACCTCTATTTCTCAGTACCTTATACTGAAAGTGTGAGTAGCTTATGTCCCAATTTAGTGTGGAGTAGGAGGGTGCACATGGACAGTTATGATGGAGTAGTTTACAGCTGATGAGACTACACTCCATCTTACTCCGTAGTAATTTTTTTATTGTTCCTATGGCATAAGACATCATATGCACTAATATAGTCACCCTGAAGTTTTTCACAAGCTCTGCATGTGTACAACCTGGGAGACATTCCATCAGTCAAGGATGGGGTCTGGCTGCTATGTAACCACGTGCCTAACGAAGTAAAGCAGAGGAGAAGCTTTCTTTGTCAAAAGTAACTGCATGGAGCATCCTACCTTATTTCTCCTGCACAGGCACTAAAGGGAAAAATGTGAGACAGGTAGATAAGAGGTGGAAAAGATGGATTTAGGAATATGGGACTTGCCATGTACTGAAGATCTTAAAAGATAAAATTCAATAGATCTAATTTTCTTTCCTCTGAGGAATTTTTATATTTCCTCTTCAACTTAAGCTGATCTGCTTTGTCATAGTCAGCATGCTCTTGTAGCTGTGTTTATCAGGTTCAACAGCTCCACCAGTTTGCAAGCCTTGTGCTTCAATGTTTGATTAAATTCTGGGATTCACCTCAGCCTGACGCCCAGATTGTCTCCCAGATAAGGGCCCTGGCATTTGGCTACCAAGTCCTTGTTTTGAACTGTGCTTTGAAAGACAAACATAAGCCCATAACAAAAGATGACATTTCAAGCGTCTAAGAGGAGAATAGTGGCTGACGCTCCCAGTCCCATGTCAGTACCTAACTTTAGGCATTGAAGTTTGGGACAAAATTAGAATTTCAAGTTCCTTTCTTTAGTAGTTTCTTACTAACTGTGGTGTTTGCACTAAAATTAGCACATGAACTCAATTTTTAGGCATATAACTCTCTTCATGTATTGTATGAGATTCTTGGATGTCTCTCTGCGTACCTCCCTGTTAGGCTTGGGTAGGATTCTGCTGCTGAGTTCACATTTCTTTCACTCACCAGCAGTGATAAAAGCATTTTAACAGAAAACTCTCATTTTATAGGTTTATCTAGAGTTCTATGAAATGGAGAGAGAGTCTGATCCTGACAGGTACTTATTGCTTACATCTGTAAAACCCACAAAAAGGTTTCTCAGATTTCACTTCATCCAGCTATTTTCAGCTAAGCATATCTTTCCTGGAACCAGACTACTCTCAAATGTATCTTATATTGTTCCTGTCTACAGCCTTGAGAGAAGGTCTGAGTTTTCCAACTACCTGCAGAAACATGCAGTATGTACATCTCATCTTGCAGGTCAGAAATTTGGCTGAGATTGGTCAGCTGTCTGGCAGTGCCTGGCCATTCTTGAGTGTATACAATAACCTTCTGCAGCATTGAGCTTCCATCTGCATTTCTAGATGGAGGTCTTGCTGCCAAATACCAAGGCAAAAGTTCCTGTGGAACTATTTTGAGTGTGTTCAGTTTTCCTGTGTGACTATAGAGAGGGAAATGTTTGAAAACTAGTGCAGCAGTTATTTTAAGCCTAAGCATGCTGCTAGTTTGTGAGACCTTGTGATAATCCAAGTCTGGCATATTTGTCATTTGAATAGGCTTTTTAACCAAAAAGCAATCCACAGCTCTGGATGTGGAAATAGATTTCATTCTATGTTCATATCAATAATTAGGATGTTCCATGTAGCTTTCTTGATATATGCAACAACTTAGTCTTCAGTATATGCTTGTCTATGGCTTAAAAGAGTTCATAGTCTCTGTTTTGTTATCATAAATTCCCAGTGTTTTTAATGTTTTTCATTATTTTCTGCAGCAATCCAGGCAGGAGTCAGTGCAATTGTGTTGGTGAACACTCCACTCTAGATGACAACATAATGAGGTGGTCCTATCAGGTACGGCATCTACTGTGTTGCTTGTCTGTTGTATTGCTAGACATATCTATTAATTTTCCAGATTGGACTGAAGTGAGGAGTTAAGGGAGGAATAGCAGTGAGAAAGCTGAGTAACAGCATTTTTACCACGTCCACAGAAATCCTGACCCCATTTTCTGTATCAGGAACATTGGAGATAAGTTGTCTTTATACCTGAGTGATTGCAGTATCTCTTGAAGTTTCTAATTACTATATAGCTTTTGGCAACCTAAGATTTGTCTTATACTATCAGAGAAATGATCCATCTTGTCCAGTAACCTGCCACGTGATTTAGAAAACAGAAACTTTCTGTTAAGTCAAAGAGTTGGAGTTCCTTTTAAAAATGATAAGGAGGCAATAAGCATGACATTTCATTGCCTTACTAAGTTTGCTGCTCTTTCAAACAAAATTATGGTAAATCAGTGTAGCTTTCTCATAGCTACAAGGATTTTCCAAATATTGTATAGGAAGCTTTCATTAAATTACTGTCTGTCTTCTGGATTAAAGAATTTGATTATTGTGGTTTATTAGGGATGGGGATAATCTTGATTCACTTTAAGCCCTGACTAACTGCACATGTATTACACTCCCTACCTGATAATACTCACCTGATTAAATGGTTGTCTATTCAGGATGCTTGGGAAAAACTTCTAGAGTCTGAGAGGTATGATCAAAAGGATGACTTCACTGTTGTTCTTCAGCCTTCTCTCCAAGAAACAAATCTGCTGCTCAGAACAGTGAGTAAACTTGAGTTGCTTCATTCTTTCTGGATTGTATCTGCTAAGACTGAGTGCAATATTCATCTGACTTTTTCCTGTCTAGGCTGTGTGTAATGCCAGAAGCCAAGGGTAGTCGGGCACATGACTCAGGAGCAGACACAGAGGTCCTGAGAGTGGAGCTTGCTTCAAACAGCATCAATCAGATGTGGTTTTTTGAATGCTGTGTTCCTGGAGAAATCAAGTCATAGCAGCTCTGTAGATTAGGCCACGAGTATCTAGAAGTTGTCGATCCTGCTAATTTTTCCATATATTTGTATTCATCAGCTCATTCATCCCTTGATTATGCTCATGTGTTTCGAAACAAAGGCAAAAATAGTGTTAACAAGAGGTATTTAAAAATGGGTAGGGGAAGAGAAGATAAAGGTTTTGTAAACTGTGTTGAAAATTAGAGTTACCTCCTTGCAATTAGATTAATGCAGTCTGGCAACCCAGGAATGAATTTTGTCTAGATTTTATACATGATATAGCCAGTGGAGAATTAATATAGATAGGCTTGCCTGGCATGTCAGACATGATTTTGCTACNCTGAGTTCACATTTCTTTCACTCACCAGCAGTGATAAAAGCATTTTAACAGAAAACTCTCATTTTATAGGTTTATCTAGAGTTCTATGAAATGGAGAGAGAGTCTGATCCTGACAGGTACTTATTGCTTACATCTGTAAAACCCACAAAAAGGTTTCTCAGATTTCACTTCATCCAGCTATTTTCAGCTAAGCATATCTTTCCTGGAACCAGACTACTCTCAAATGTATCTTATATTGTTCCTGTCTACAGCCTTGAGAGAAGGTCTGAGTTTTCCAACTACCTGCAGAAACATGCAGTATGCACATCTCATCTTGCAGGTCAGAAATTTGGCTGAGATTGGTCAGCTGTCTGGCAGTGCCTGGCCATTCTTGAGTGTATACAATAACCTTCTGCAGCATTGAGCTTCCATCTGCATTTCTAGATGGAGGTCTTGCTGCCAAATACCAAGGCAAAAGTTCCTGTGGAACTATTTTGAGTGTGTTCAGTTTTCCTGCGCCTTACCTTGCTGTAATTTCTCTTGGCTTTCAAAGTGCTCTGTAATCTTCTTGGCTGCAGTTTTGTTCATTTCCATGTTTTTCTGGAGCACAGCCAAACTGACTTTGTGAGAGGCAGCTATGTCTTCCTGGGAAAGTACCTCTTCAGTACTAATGAGTCTTTCATTGGCCTGACTCAGAATGTTACCTGAAACAATGTGCTGCTATTTGCTACCTAATTGCAATCTAAATGGAACAGATTTTAATTATCATTGATTCTTAATTACACTAATCTACAGAATATATAAGTTAGCAATGGACTGTATTAAGTCAGTTACACTCCCTATTTTTATATAGATTCTTCTGGAGTGATGATTTCTCTTTCATTTTAAACTTTAACAATGTAACTGAGATGTAGATTATGCAGACTTTTTTTTTTTTATTTGCTCAGTTTAGAGGGATAGGCAAAACCATATGCAGCTACAATGCAGGTCTGATTTTATTAAATCCTGAAAAATTCAGGAACAGCTTGGGTAATTGGGTAAGTTTGAGTAAGCTGTTCTGATTTGCCTCCATTCCTGGTTATCATTTCATTTCATTTGTAATGTATTAACCAGTCCCATTTTTTAAGCGTGTCACCAGCCTGTTTTTTNCATTACACACTCCCTACCTGATAATACTCACCTGATTAAATGGTTGTCTATTCAGGATGCTTGGGAAAAACTTCTAGAGTCTGAGAGGTATGATCAAAAGGATGACTTCACTGTTGTTCTTCAGCCTTCTCTCCAAGAAACAAATCTGCTGCTCAGAACAGTGAGTAAACTTGAGTTGCTTCATTCTTTCTGGATTGTATCTGCTAAGACTGAGTGCAATATTCATCTGACTTTTTCCTGTCTAGGCTGTGTGTAATGCCAGAAGCCAAGGGTAGTCGGGCACATGACTCAGGAGCAGACACAGAGGTCCTGAGAGTGGAGCTTGCTTCAAACAGCATCAATCAGATGTGGTTTTTTGAATGCTGTGTTCCTGGAGAAATCAAGTCATAGCAGCTCTGTAGATTAGGCCACGAGTATCTAGAAGTTGTCGATCCTGCTAATTTTTCCATATATTTGTATTCATCAGCTCATTCATCCCTTGATTATGCTCATGTGTTTCGAAACAAAGGCAAAAATAGTGTTAACAAGAGGTATTTAAAAATGGGTAGGGGAAGAGAAGATAAAGGTTTTGTAAACTGTGTTGAAAATTAGAGTTACCTCCTTGCAATTAGATTAATGCAGTCTGGCAACCCAGGAATGAATTTTGTCTAGATTTTATACATGATATAGCCAGTGGAGAATTAATATAGATAGGCTTGCCTGGCATGTCAGACATGATTTTGCTACAAGTGATCTTTAAAGGGAAGTTCAAAGGTTACAGTTGTCTAAGACCTGGCATGGAAGAGGGGAAATATTATCTCCTAGATAATGGTTCACTCAGAGGAAGGCATCAAAATCCACCACATAACATTAAGTGTTTATTTATAGAACAGATTGGTGGTATGACATGGTCTGGCTCCTGGGCATCATAACAGCACCTTTAATTTGTGGTAAATTTATTGCTCCCCTCAGCTCAGTATCAGAAGAAAATGAATTAGGAGAAGAAATTTGTCTTCCAAGAAGGTTGAGGTCTGCTATGTTGCAAAATCTTACTTTGCTGATGGGTCTTCTTATGCCAGATTTCTTTTGTTGATGGCTTGTCCATATGCAAATGGCAGACTTTTAGCTTTCATGGCATTAATTTTTTTCTTAGTGAATTGTTCTGTTATTGCTTTAATGCCATCTTATGTAATGCGTGGATTCTTTCTTTCTTCTGATTTGTGGTACACTTGTAGGCCACCATGTGCAATCTTACAAAGTCTTCCAATACTTATTTTCATTTAAAAATAAGCATGGTGTCTTAAGACAAATTCTGCACGCTTCCACTTTTTTTAAATGCATATAAGTGTTAGCTAAAGAAAGGATTGTTTATTCCAAATCATTCATGTGCTCACATCTGCATGTTCCCTGATCTCCTGTATGTTCCTGTTGTGATTGTGCTTTGTTGTTGCTCTGGTTGTCTTGTTCTGTTGATGTGCAGTCCCTTCACCGGTGTCTTATAGTAGGTACAGCAATCGCTCAGCATCTGTTCTGTCTTGACACACCATCAGTAACTGAGATCAACAACAAATGGCTTAATGAGAGTACCAGAGATATAATATTCATATCCACAGGAATACCATTTATAGAATGAGATCTTTTGTGGCTGAATGTCTCATCTTTCCATACTCTTAAGTGTTTTCTCATGCTCAAAATGCTTTCTCTTCCAGGGCAGGGATGGTTTCATTACCACATCAGAGATACAAGCAGAAACTCTGGAAGAAGATTATACTCTCATAGCTGTGGGCCTCTGGAACAACATGGTGAGCAGTACCGCAAACATCACTGCTTACCAGGCGTAGTACAGATGCCTGGTAGCAACTCCACACTAGCCAGGCTTTAAGTAGGAAGGAGGCAGGGGAAGGAAGAATTATAGGAAAGAAATATCCCATGACTGCTATTCCAAGCTGTGAACAGAGACTGCTCACAGACGATCATACATGTCCTACACTCCCAAGACAAATCTCTTGCTGTTCCGTGGTTGCTACTTACTACCAAGACCTTTTTAGAAAGATTTTCAAAGTAGCCCTTTGCAAAATCTCAGGAAGTAAATGAGCTGTGACAGACTCCTTTTGCTAGTCTCACTTGTGTGACAGAGTGGCACAGTGATGACTGAGGTTTGTCCTAACTTGAGATTACAGAGATTATGCTCATCTGTCCTGTACCCATCCCCCTCTTTACTAATGAGTTTCATAAGGTTGTCTCCTCCTTAACCATCATCCTTCTGCTGCTGTTGCTAGTAGTAAAAAGGTTGATAGACAGCCTTGAGGAGCTCCTGTTACTTCCTCAAGAGCTGGATGTCCTACCCAGCTGAGGAAAGCCAACACATGGTGCCTCCTAATAGGAGGGAGAGTGTGTCTGAAGAAACGTGGATTCTCTGATCCACTCAAACTTGATCACAATGACCAGTTCTCTAGGAGACTGTTNTGCTGATGGGTCTTCTTATGCCAGATTTCTTTTGTTGATGGCTTGTCCATATGCAAATGGCAGACTTTTAGCTTTCATGGCATTAATTTTTTTCTTAGTGAATTGTTCTGTTATTGCTTTAATGCCATCTTATGTAATGCGTGGATTCTTTCTTTCTTCTGATTTGTGGTACACTTGTAGGCCACCATGTGCAATCTTACAAAGTCTTCCAATACTTATTTTCATTTAAAAATAAGCATGGTGTCTTAAGACAAATTCTGCACGCTTCCACTTTTTTTAAATGCATATAAGTGTTAGCTAAAGAAAGGATTGTTTATTCCAAATCATTCATGTGCTCACATCTGCATGTTCCCTGATCTCCTGTATGTTCCTGTTGTGATTGTGCTTTGTTGTTGCTCTGGTTGTCTTGTTCTGTTGATGTGCAGTCCCTTCACCGGTGTCTTATAGTAGGTACAGCAATCGCTCAGCATCTGTTCTGTCTTGACACACCATCAGTAACTGAGATCAACAACAAATGGCTTAATGAGAGTACCAGAGATATAATATTCATATCCACAGGAATACCATTTATAGAATGAGATCTTTTGTGGCTGAATGTCTCATCTTTCCATACTCTTAAGTGTTTTCTCATGCTCAAAATGCTTTCTCTTCTCCAGTCTGAACAACACCAGACCTGCCAGGGCCCTAAGTCTTCTGCACATAGAGCCCTCCTTTTAGATCCCAGTTTNTTGTCCTAATTTGAGATTACAGAGATTATGCTCATCTGTCCTGTACCCATCCCCCTCTTTACTAATGAGTTTCATAAGGTTGTCTCCTCCTTAACCATCATCCTTCTGCTGCTGTTGCTAGTAGTAAAAAGGTTGATAGACAGCCTTGAGGAGCTCCTGTTACTTCCTCAAGAGCTGGATGTCCTACCCAGCTGAGGAAAGCCAACACATGGTGCCTCCTAATAGGAGGGAGAGTGTGTCTGAAGAAACGTGGATTCTCTGATCCACTCAAACTTGATCACAATGACCAGTTCTCTAGGAGACTGTTTCCTTTTGCAGGCTTGAGCTGCCAATACACAGCACTTGTGTGTGTGACTGAGTGGATTCACATACAGCTGGATGGGTTTGCATTTTAAAATTTATGATGGGGACAAGTAAAGAAATGGGAGTTGCTTTTCAATATGAATGAGAAAAAAAGCAGGCATGTGGTTTTGGACTCACCAGAGAAAAGTAGGTTGTTACTTCTTAGTACATATTACGTTCGGATATGACCTGATATCGGTGGTTTTGGATAAGATGTTCATTTTACTCTTCCTTCTGACTGAGAAACTTTCAAAATTCTGTTTTTTCCCCCTAATAACCTTCTTATAACACACATAATATTTTTTAATTAAAAAGAATCTGCAATTGACAATTGAGTTAGAGAGAAAAGATGGGGGGTTTTGCTTGTTTTGCATTCCACATTAATGAGATTTTAATTTAAGAGCACCTGCTATTCCTGTGTCTGTCCAAATTATCCTAAGGAAAAGAAGTCTATACTGCAACTGCCTTTTAGTAATCCATGCAGATTGGCATGTTCTTGTTTCCTTTTCTGCTAATTCTGGCTGTAGTCATGCTGTTGTAGGCCTGATCATGTGAAGAGGCAGGGTTTGGAGGAAGAAGCTTTTATTCAGCCAGATGATATAGCTAGAAAAATCGTACAGTCGCTTTAATAAAAGATGTTGTCTTTTAGTTAAAGTTAGTAGGACTTTAGTTAGTTAGTAGGAGCCAAAGAGTTAAAAATTGATCAGCTGTTGAACTTCTAACCTTGGAACAACCGTGCTTCATCCAGTTATCTCCTTTGCTGTTATCTGTGACATTCCTCATGATGATGTCAAGGTTACCACTTCAGTTCTTTTGTCATAAAAATAGATGCCATGATAAGGTGCACCCTGGCTTCTTTATCATTGTTTTGCTTTAGTCCTACTAGGCAATTAGTTTCACTAGTGGTATGAGCAAAGCAAACACAAAATCAGATTCCTGAAGTGTGAATTAAACATTCTCTCCATTTCTGGCAGTTCTCTGTAAAGAAACTTAGTTACTTTAACTGCCCATGTCTCTGTGTCCCCATCAGTGTTGGACATATTTGCCTAGACCACACAATTCCCGTCACCTAAACATGGTTTGTAAGACACTAGAAAGCAGTGGCGTATCCACCTCAGATACTAACCACTATATATATTGAAGCTAGTTGGGAGCAAGCCACACAAAGGATGAACATCCAGTTTGCTGTGAAAAGTGACCATATAACTGCTTAGCACAGTTTTTCCATAAGCAAATTTTTGAAATTAAATGCTGAATATGTTTTCAGCTAGTGCAGAAAATTAATGCTTCTGGCTGGAGAAGGACCACAGTGCCACCAGTTTGCCAGCCCATTTTGTGCCTCTCCAGCAGGAATTGTTTGGGGCCAACAGAAAAAAATTTATCAGATTCTGAGATTCATCTAACTGTGGCAATAGATCAATCTGAACTAGTATGTTTTCTAGGGCTTATCAGTGGGAAACTGACCTCCAGCTTTGAGTAATGTCCTTCTCTTTTATCAGACTGCAATTAGCCATCAGAACCAGAGAGCTGTCATAAAGGAGACAAATACCAACTTTGGTTTGTTTCAATGTTTTTCCTCAGTGTGAAGTGGTTCCTCTAAGAAGGCCTAGGTGATCTGGAGGAAGAGCAAAATGTGGCAAAACCGTATCTTGCTACTAGTTTGAACAGAGACTACAGGACTGTTAGTATTCTCTTCAGAATGCATTTTCCCCTCTGCTTTCCTGCCTCCTCTTTCATTTAGCAGAATTTTCTTAGTACAGCTGGCAATCATCAGGCACCTCTCTGGGTAGGTTCTTTGTCTGCCTGTGATGGTATTCTGTCATGATGTAAAAGCAGATGATAGGAAAGATGCTTTCAGCATAAAAAGCACTGGCAAGTGTCCTCACCTGGTAAAGATCAAGTTTAGTTCTACTGGGAAGCCCAGATAATGGTTTATGCTGACTGCTTTAAAAACAAACCAACCCACCCTACAATGCAGTATTAGGAACTGATAGGAACTCGAGTTCATGACTTGTCAAGCAGCAAACACAGCAGAATGAGGAGGTGCCCAACAACTGCATTAGAGAGTTTCTCTCTTCCTGCTGTCTGCCAGAATGTCCTTATGCTGTTCTGAGGCTTGGTACAAGCCTCTTTCTTGAAATTATTACCTGCTTATTGGCCAAAGGGCAAAAACTTGAACATCTAGTGCCAATTTGCAGGAGCACTGAACTTCAGTGTGGCTGAGAAGAAGCTGAGCTAGCAGGTGCTAAGGACTTGTCCTAGGTACGGCTGGATATTTTACCAAAATATTTCTAGCTATCTAGGAGCAATGCAATTCATACGCTAAGCACATTGGAGAACAGACAACTAAATTACATTAGGTAGCTAGGAAAAGATGAGAGAGGTTGGTTGGACTTGGACAGGTTCGATGTTTATTTACCACAGAGAGCCTGATTGATTAATTTTTGGCAAATGCCTACAATTTTACCTCTGGAAATATATCCAGGAGCAAAACTCCTGTGTGTAAAGAACTTAAACATGAAACGCTTGCCCTTGTGTTTGGCATTCTTTGGTGTAACAGAAAAGATCACAAAAATACTATCCTGCAACCCAGAGTGGAACTGAAACCACTCAAGAACCCAAATGGGAACAGCGCTGTCCGAGGCTGCCCCTGCCTCTCCTCTGTGCTCAGGGATTTACACCGATTTAGAAACTGCTGCAGTACCAGAGCAGACCTGCACACTAACCTGCCTGCCTTATAGATGTGCTAGAATTCAGGGGAGGTTTTGGCTGACCACAAGACAGACTTGGTGCCCGATTTCCTGACTAGGACCCTGCCCCTCTGCTGCTGCACGCCAGCTCTCAGTCGCTGCTGGGAGGACAGTGTCTTTGAGCCATCTGGAATGAATTGCCTTCTGGAGAAATTCATTCTCATCACCTAACTCCCAACAACACACAAGTGTCTAATACTTGTCTGAAATTCATTCCTAGGAAGAAATATCACCGTAGGGTATACCTTTGTAGGTCTGCATGTGGTATGTTATACATAGATAAAAAACTAGTTTTGCTTATGAGAAATATTTAATATGTAGGCCATTTTGAGGGCATTTCCACCTGATGGAAAACTATAGGCACTAGAGCCTTTGAGTGCTGCTGCTCTCCCTTTCCTCCCACACACAGCATGTGTACAATTCCTCTGTTCTCTCCCTTTCCAGATGGAACCAGTTGGACAGAAGCAGCCTTATGGTATCACAAAAATGCTTCAGATCCAGTGTCCATCTCAGGTAAAATGGTCTCCTTATTACTATGAGATTTTATTTACTTTTTGTAAAATTTCCAAGTTCTCAAATACTGTTGCCGTCTTCTGAAGTTCTCAGGAATGTGCACTTGCCCAAGATATTGAACTGTTAAAAATTTAGTGCTTTAAAAGTTCATTGACACAGACTATTTTATAAAGGTGAAACTCTGATAACAAAACTTTTGAAAAAATTTAGTTAAGTCATCTTACTGTGTCAGAATTTTTTTATTCAAAATATAACTAGCTAGTCTGAATTTACTGATTGCTGATATCAGGGGTGCATTATCAATATTAAAATTTCTGTCAGCAATAAAAGTGAATCCATATGTTTTAATATAATTTAGCTTTTCTGTGATTTGACTCTGCTGTTAGGTTTAACTATTTCCATCCCTGGAGCTGTCAATAGCCCAGTAGTATATTCAGGGTCTGAACATCTCAGGTTCAAAGAACAAATTCTTGAATATTTTTGCATTTAAGCTCTGACTTCAATAATTTGATAGAGATAAAATATTGCTGGCATTGAAAAGCTTAACTGAACAGCAATTAAAGCATCAAAGACATTGAGTTATGTGTTTTGTTTAATGTTAGGTATAAGGCAAGAGGTGGTGCAGTGCCTAGGGCTTAATTTTCAGGTCTTACCTCATTTACTTCACTAGTGAAATGTTCATTCAAAAAACTAATACTGTGAAGATTTTCTTCTTTTGGAAAATCTAGCCAGAAGACTTTAACAGCAGCTGTCTGTGCTTCCACTAATGTTGGTAAACATACTCTCTTCACTCTGCAGGAAAATCCGTATTTGTTCACATATAGAAATAGCAACTACTCATCTTCCCCAGAGACATCAAACACTGAAGAAACAGTTCAGGTATAGTAGGACTGTTTATATCACATGGACTGAGTGTTTTCCAGGGAGTGGGGCAGGTGAGTGAAGGTGTGATGTCGCCTAATTAAACAATGCTGCCTGGGAAAACTAAATCCAAAGCTACAGCTCTTTATTTCCACACTTGACTAAATAGTCAGATGCTTAGTAGCACATTTTCTCCCAGGTGGATTTTGTAGAGTGTGATTTAAGGTAGATGTGTTCAGCCAGCCTAAGGTAAGCCTTGCCTTCATTGTTAAAAAGCTTTTTTAAACATCTGGGTAACAATGTTAATTTCCTTGGGATAAGAATATAGTGAAAATGGAGCCATTTAGTCCTACTGTGGAGGAAACTAGATCAGGTCAGCATGACATCACTGTGCAGGTCTGATTCCATCTTGTCTATGCCATAGTAAAACTGAAGAACTATGGATTATTGCTTGTATTTTTTGTGAGATCATTGCAGGTTATAGGAGTGGATATAAACATCTGTCTTGGGTCAGGACCACCACCATGTGGTCGCAAGCCCCCCTCCCCTCCCGGTAAGATGGGGAAGGATAAGAAAAAAAAAAAAAGTGGAACCTCGTGAGTTGAGATAACAATGGATTTTTAATAATACCACACAAGGAAAGCAAAAGAAAGGAGAATGTAACAACAAGACAAGATATAGAATACAATGGAAAACACCGATACAATGAATATCTCGCCACCAAGGACTTCACCAAAGAGATCCTTCTCTGGGCTAGCTTCCCCTTATATCCCGGGCATGACGTCAGCATGGTATCGAATACCCTTTGGCTATGCCCACCTCCCAGCTTCTGTGAGGAATTAACCCTATCCCAGCTAAACCCAGGACAACATCCATGTTGGTTGGATTTTTGTTTGTTTGTTGGTGGTTTGGGTTGGGTTTTTTTGTTTGTTTGTTTGGGGTTTTTTTAGTTATGATACTCTGATTCTTAGCAGAGCTTGGTGCTCCCAAGCAACTACAGAGGGAGACAATAATGCTCCTTTTCATGCCCCAGAACACAGTGTCTAGACCACATCTGCCCTCAAAATGGCCTATACATCATTGGAATAGTAATACACATTTCTCCTCTCATTTTAATATAATGTCATCTGTTTTGTTAGTTACTCAGGATGTATAGACCTCTGCATGGGGCAACGGTACCTACCATTCTGTTTTTTGGTAGTAGCTATGGTGTAGGAAGGAACAAGCAACACTGTGTTATGTTTGTGGTTTGTTTGGGTCTTTTTTAAACAAATAAAAAATTTTTATAAAGGAGCAATGGGACAAGGCACACAAGTATATTTGCCTTAAGCAAGCTAGCCTACTTAAGGAGTTCTGTAGAGAAATTTAGAGCAAATGCATGTCCTTGGGCCTTGTGTGATGGTCTGCTCTGGTGTACTGATGGTCAGCCTTCACTAACAGTAGACCTTGGGGGTGTTTCCATCAGTAGGCTGCAACCCAAAAAGAGCTAGAAAGGCAAATCCCTGGCTGCACATAGAGGGCTGCATGCGGAGAGGGCAGTCTCATGGCCTGCTGACAAAGGTATGGCTTTGGACTGGGATATTCCAGGGATGTTCAAACAGTTTCTTGCAAAAAGGTGTAAGCTCACCTAGCTTGGAGTACAGGCACATAAAATGTTGCATAGCTAAACACAGTATGGCACAGGGTCAGAAATAACTGGCCTCACTGGTGGGCAAGAGCTGTGCTGCACTAGTGTTGCCATGCTGCTTCTGAGCATGGGTCTGCCTTCAAAGGGCAGTTGTAGGCACAGGCTGAGCTGGGTAGATGTATACAAAGTTTGTGGGAAATTCATTAATCTAATTCTCTGAAAGTAAATCAGGGTGTAACAAGTCTGATGTGAGGTCTTGCCCCATCTGTCTTTGCAGGAGAGGAGCTATGGAACAAATATTTTCTGTTTTGACCGGAGTCCCTCTGATACAGTTCCGGTTTCAGGTATGGTCCTATGCAGATTCATTGTAGAGCTACTTCATTTGATGATAGAAGAAGAATAGAAACTGGGTTCAGTTAGGAAAGGTAAGTTTTCCGTTGAAGCAGTGCACTCTATTGACTGTGGCTTTTAAGATCCTTTTTGGAACAACATAAGGAGTTGTATAGCAAGATGCATGTTCTCCCTCAAAAATGGTGAAAGTTTGTGCAACTGCACCTTCCATGTGTACAAACAAACAAGTGACAGTGGAAAAGACAGGAGGTAGTCAGGTACTTCAGTTGAAGGGGTTGTAAAACTGTGTACAGATCAAGTAGGGGCTCTTGTCAGTGCAGTCTGGGGTGCAAAAAGCCATATGGAATCCTGCCTCAGGTGGGATGAAGCTGCAGTGGTCCCTAAATTTACAATCTGTGCTGGCACCAGAGCTGTGCCTGCTTTTCAGTAGTTTCTACTGGTTAAAAGGAATTTGAGTAAACATAGATGTGAGACTGAACTCTTACTGCCTCCCTTGTTGCTGTAGTTAATGCCCACCTATGGTACCAAGAATCATTTCTGGTTTGATGCCTGTCAGTGTCTGTCATTCTGAGTTGATGTTGTCATGAATATTAAAATACTTTATTTGCAATACATTATATTTATTCTAAGGAAAACTTCTGATAACCATCACAATTTGAAGTTCTCCTCCTTTCCTCTTTCACTTATGCTACCTTTATTTTTTATTTATTAGTTCATAATTTGAAACCGGCAGATATTCGAGTTATTGCTGCCCTGGGAGATTCACTCACAGTAAGTAAAGATTACAGGATAGCCGTCATTAAAGCAAGGAAATGAAACAGCATTTCTGAATTTTTAACCTGGCAAGTACAATACGTATAGTTACAGCCTATTAAGCCAAACACATTTTTCACATATTCTTTTCCATAATCCACCTTGGCTGTCTGGTAATCAGACCATGAGTCTAATCTGAGTATACAGTTGTCATTTAGAGTCCACAAGAGTGCCACACAAGGAAGAGCTGCAAGATTAGATTGCACAGCAGCAAAACCAGCCTGCTAGAGTGGACTTGCAATGATTGCTTTTCTTTATTGATTCTAGGCAGCTCCCAAGTTATTAGTCTTCAAAAAATATTAGCAAGCAGTGTAAATAGAACAAATTCTGCAGCTAATTGTGTGTATGTGCATATATATATATGATATGTGTATGATAATACCAAAGCTTATAAAGCCATGTGCATTTATACTAACTAAATTTTGAGTAAGATTGCAATGGATCATTAGGTGTATCAACTGTAACTTCTCTTGAGAATTTTTTTAACACTGTTCCTGGATCTATATACATTCGTGACCTCTAGACTGGCTGTGGTTCCCCAATCAGTGACGACTACTTCATGGCTCATACAATAATTCATGTTTCTTATGTGTTCTGTGCTAATTACCACATTAAATCCTTGTAGTCTCCTTTCTTGGGGAAACTGTGGGAGGGAAGACATAAAATCACCATACCACTTCTTAATGTGAGGAACATTATAACAAATTATTCTTTCAGAACCATTGCTATCTTATTTATTCCTTGCATAAATTTAGAATTTTATGAGAGTTTTGAACATTCTCAACCATTTTTTTTCCCCACTTGATCTAATCAAGAAGTTGATAGAAGGTAATTCACTGGAACAGTGTTAAAATACCCTCAGTCCTTGATCCCATTTAGAATAAGGATCTGCTATATTTTGGGAAGATGATGTAGTGTGCTTCATTAACATCCTCTTTAATTATTTTCACTAGGATCAGATGGAGAACTAGTTACTGTAGCAATTCTTATTTTCTGAAGGGTGAACTCCTTTTCTGCTTTCAGGCAGGTAATGGGGCAGCATCCAAACCCTACAATGTTCTGGATGTCCTGACTCAATATCGAGGTCTTTCTTGGAGGTGAGTCCCAGTAGTTCTCCTCCAATGGAAGGGAACCCACTTTCTTGGGTTTTGATATGTGTAGTTGCTTTTGTCACAAATGGAGGCTTGCGGAGACTGAATTTGACTTCACACTTTGGTTGGAGGCACATGGTTGTACCTTTACTCATGATAAGTAAAATATTCAGACTAGTGGCTATCTAGAGTGTGATGTAGCGTGGCTGGAATAGACCTGGACATACGGATGAAATGGGGTCCTTGTTAAGACAGTCCCTTTCTTCTCTTATGGTTGTAGCTGTTCCAAAGGGGAATTCTAGATCCCAGTGGCACTGCACTACTTGTGCATTCTACATTTCTGTCACTGCTCTTTCTATATCTTGTCTGCTTTTCCCTGTTGTGGCCCATGTCACCCGTTTGCCTCACTTAAAATCAGAAGTCTATGAAAAGTCTGAGATCTTTTTTGCTGCTGCTGTTTCATATACAGTATCTGTTTCCTTGACCCTTTCCCAGTATTGCTTACATCATGCAGAACAGGTTATAAGTTAACAGAATTTTACATAAGCCAGTCTGACGAAAAGCAATCATATTCAGTTATTATTCTGCAACTGTGTTATTGAACACAAAACCTGTCAGGCTGATTTTCTGTTCATCATTTCCTATCCATCTGAAACACTGCAGTTCTGTAAGAAGTTTAAACAGGTATTAAAGCATTTCAAAATACTCTCCTCCAAATTAAAGGGATGCTTAGGTGTTCCAAGTCCAACTTTTTATATTTTTATCTTTAATAATATTCTACTGCCATTTGCTAGCATTCTCTAGAGCATGAGGAAGGGTAAAAAAACACACAGACATATGGTGAATTTTGCCAGAGTAGTAGTATTTCCAGTTAAGCAAATTGGGGGGTTGGGGAAGGTATTGTGTATACTTATCACTGTGAAATCTATGCTTTTAGAACTTTTTGTTATGGATACAAAAGATTTGCTAACTAAAAATGGAAGTAATAAATATTTTAATAGGGACAACAATAACAAAGATGGCAACTTTTAAATATTCTAATTTCTTTCAGTTTGGTTTGAACCTGTGTTAAAACACGTGAGAGAACTGAAAGTGCAGCTAGTGTACAGGGCTTTTAATGTAATTATTATGATGCAGCGTCTCGGATTTTGTGACCCCATTGGTATGCCTACAGAAAGCTTGCTTTGGCGTAGTACAGCCACCAGAGAACGTGCTGTGTACGTGTGAAGAAACCCCATAAGGGGGAGCTCTCTTACTTAGTCCACTGCTTTACCAAGTCCATCAGATCTTGGAACATTATTTTCTTACTCTTTCATTTTAACAGTGTTGGAGGAAATGAAAACATAAGCACAGTCACGACACTAGCAAGTAAGTGCCTTTTTCTGTAAACTTGATAAATATCTGTAGCTGTTTATTAAAACAGCTGTTGTTGTAAAAGACAATGTGAAGATAGAGTTAACAATTTGTAGCATGACAGAATCAATCTCTTTGTATTCAATGTCCAGTGCTGAGTAAAAGTTGCATAACAGCCAGGCTGTAATTTGCTGTGCATGACTTCACTATGTTTTTTTTAATTCCTAGGGGTTTAGTTGTTTCAGTATTCTTCTGTTTGTTATAGTACTGTCCAAAATGTGTTGGGGACAGATGAATCAAAGACCTTAGATCATAGCCTGAAGAAACTATTTTGACTGTATGGGAAAGTTGTTTTAGGCAGGAGCAGAATCATGTTACAAGATCAGATTTTATGTGCTTTTCAGAGGTCAGGGCGTTTTAGATCTGGGGTGTTTGCAAGGCTGGTTTGTAACCTAAGATCTGTAAGGGAAACTTAGGTCTTTGGGGTTAATGCGTCTGGGGAAATTAGGCTAAAGGATTTGATTCCAACCCATCTGCAGTTAGAGCATGATGACATGAGAGTCTCTTGCCTGTGCATAGGATTACCCAGCCTCACTTACCAGGCAAAATGGCACTGCTAGCCAACACGATCGTGTTAGGTCATGAGATATCTGAATTAATGAAATTCAGAAATCTCAAAAGCAAGGAAGTGGTTGTATGGTGACAAATCTCCACATTTATTATACTTAAAGGTTAATTTTTTGATAGGTATCTCTTAAAGCTTTTTAATGGTCTTTTAGTAAGGCCTGATTTGTATAACCTCATTTGCTACCTGCTGAAGTAAGCAACATTTCAGGGTGCTCTCTTTTTCTGCAGACATTCTTCGCGAGTTCAACCCATCCCTGATAGGGTATTCAACTGGCACTGGAAAGGAGGCTACAGATAATGCTGCACTCAACCAAGCTGTGGCAGGGGATCGTGCAGAGTAAGAGGAAAACTCTTAATTTTAATGGAAAGTTGATTTTTCTTTAAAACTCAGCTTTAGCTGAAAAAGGCCAAAACTCTGGACTTTGTCAGGAATAAGGCTGACAGGCAAGCCCAAATACATTGCTTTAACCCATGTCTAGCATGAAGGCCAAGAAATTAATTGGGAACTTTGCCATGTTTCTAATCTATGTCAAATAAATTAGCAGCAAAAGCAATGCTTTCTGTAGCATTTTCAACCAAGAAGCCCAAAGCACTTTAGAAGAGCTACTCAGAAAGCTTCACATCCGTGTTGTGATGCAGAGAAAAAATAGCCTCATTTTACAGGAAGTATATTCAAACCCTCTTGTCAGCAGGACCAAGAGTTCATGTAGAGAAACTAAGAGAAAATTGTGGATTGCTTATGGTCAGTCTGTGGCAGAGCTGGGAATTATCTAGAGACTGCTATGCTCAGTCTTCAGTGAAATTCATATTGTATTTTTTTCTTTTGAGAACACTTCTTAAGTGTTCTCATAAGACATGCCTCAGTGGCTTGAGGCCAAGTAATAACATTGATACATGCACAGATGCTTCAGTGACCTAATTAGTGTTTATAAATATGTAAAGGGTGAGTGTCAGGAGGATGGAGCCAGGCTCTTCTCTGTGACATCCAGTGACAGGACAAGGGGGTTCCACTTGAATATGAGAAAAAACTTCTTTACAGTGAGGGTGACAGAGCACTGGAACAGGCTGCCCAGAGAGGTTGTGGAGTCTCCTTCTCTGGAGACATTCAAAGCCCACCTGGATGCGTTCCTGTGTGATCTGATCTAGGTGTTCCTGCTCCGGCAGGGGGATTGGACTAGATGATCTTTCGAGGTCCCTTCCAATCTCTAACATTCTGTGATTCTGTGATGTGTGTATCAATAGCATCTGTCTGATGTTGGGAAGAAGCAAAGTGCATTTATTTTGTGGTAGCACAGTGGACTTTCTCTATAGCTTGTAGAAATTTAACTGGGCAGCATTTGCAAAGTGGTCAAGTGTCTATTGGATGTTAATTGTTTCCTAATTTTTTTTCCATCACTGCCTCAAAATATAGCCTATTTTGGGCATCATACCTTTCATTCAATGAAAATTGGACTTCCTCAGCTTTTTTTAGCCATTACATGATGAGTGTCCATTCACTAGCTTTCCTCTTTACTTTGCAGGATTTCTTTTTTATTTTTATTATTTTACTTTTATGAATCTATTTTTCTTTTATTTTTAGAAATGTTCCTGCACAGGTTAGAAGACTAGTGGACCGAATGAAGAATGATACTGTGAGTTTAACATGTCATTGATATCTTTAGAATGGTTATATGGCATTGCTAGTTTCTAAGAGACCAACAGCAGATGCCAACAGTGTATGCCAAACATCAAAGCTATGGGTACAGCAGTGTACAGCATAATATTCATCAATACAGAGTATGAGTCAGTACAAAATAATCTGCCTGTGTCATAAATGCATTTGTACCAGCATGTGATAGTTACTATCAAACCCAGATAATTGCAATCTTCTTATCATTTTTTCCACAAATGGCTGGTAAATTCAGAGCTGTTGCTTCCCCTCCCAGCCTACATCACTCTGTAAGATGAGAGAACATTTTCTTTGCTAGGATTTAGCTGTGGTACTATCAATTATCTTGTAAGCACATGTTTTTGCCAGCAGTAATGATATGTGCTAGGATGTTGAGGGCAAGCTTTTCAAGTGTCAAATCATGTGGAGTGAACATGTGAAGTGAGGAAAATATGTGTTTTTCTTTAAAACCAGTTTAGTTGTTCTTTCACTTAGACATAAGCTGATTTTTGGCTTATACATTTGTTGTTAGGAATTATTTGATTAATAGTTTGTAAAACACACATTAGACTGATGATTACTTGCATATTTTTCACCTCAACTACTGTTTTTTTGCTATTTGTAATCTGACAAATGTGCTGTGCAATCAGTGACCTAAGTTACATGATATTATTTTGGCTTTACAATTGTGTGTTTGGAAAGCAGCCCAAAAGCCTTCAAGATAACTCTGTGTGCATGTCTAGTATAAATACTCTGGTTAATACATATTGGCAAAAATATTTGCAGTGCCTTCCTTTTTGGTTCACTTTCTTGTAAACAAGATTTCACTCTGATGGCTGTATCTGATATGAGATTAAAAGGGATAGCAGCTAACAATTAAGTGGTTGGATAATTTTCATTCAAACCATTCAAGGCTTCTAAGTACTACTCTGTTGCATTTATTGGCTTGGAAATGTCACAGAACAGAAATTAATGCAAATACCTTTTATCTAACTGATAAACTTCGTAAAATTTAACTAATAAACTTTTTTCTAACTAGAAAGAATGTCCATATTAGAGGTCATGTATCTTTGATTTAAGAACTCCTTTTTTTCTCTTTTTAAAACACCTGTTTAGTGCAGGAGGAAAAATTTGTCCTCTTTTAATTTGGATGAGTACATTTTAAGAGCAAACTACTGAACAGAGTGTTTACTATCAGGGAAATCTTGCCTTCTGCCTTTGAAGATAGATGTTTTTAAACCACTTGATACTGATTTGCTATTGCTGCTTTTCTTAGTGGTGTTTTGCACTGAAATGGAAGCGTTAAGATATTGAGCACAACATCTGTTATGTGGTACTAAGCATATCTGAACCTTTCCTCAAAGCTAAGAAGACGTGTGTTTACTGTAGCATAATTACCTTGCATTAGCTATCCCTTTGCAAAATCCTTCCAGAGGAAAAAGTCCTATAATTTTTTACTGGTATTGTTAGCCGGAGTTATTACTGCCCCTCTGTTCTTTGCAGTTTGTCTCACAGCAAGACTGAAAGATATTGCCCTCCAGGGTTTTCCAACAGGATAGCTGCATTGTTCATAACACAGGAAAACATATACCATCATTTTTGCTATCAACATATATTCCTAGAACTGCAGGAGGAGTGTGCACATGATATTACTAAGAAAAGCATATAGATGGATTTTGAGCAATAGATTTCTGAAGCAAATAATTTTTCGTAGTACTACTGATATTGTAAACTTTATTTAGATCATAGTAGTTTCTACATCTTCAGTCATGACTACAAATTCATTTTTGTTGTGGATGCTTAGAGAACTTACAGCCAGGTACCCTGAGAAATGTTAAATTTGTGTTTAGTGTGTTGCCTGCCTCCCTCCCCGCCCCCCCCCCTTTTTTTTTTATTAATAACTTTCATCCCATCTCCTTCTGTATGCAGAGAATAAATTTGCAGACTGACTGGAAGCTCATAACAATTTTCATAGGAGGAAATGACCTGTGCAAATTCTGCAACAATCCAGTAAGTCCGCTACAGCCCGCAGCATTAACTGGGCCAGCCTGGGCATAGGGTCTCAGTGCATTCCAGTGGGTGAGAGGTCAGAACTCATGGGGTTGAGACCAAATTAAGGGAGGTCTTATTTGTGCAGCTCTGGAATGTAACTGTGCTGAGACCTTGTATTGGGTTTGCACGACAATGTTTTGGTAGCAGGAGGGCTACAGGGGTGGCTTCTGTGAGAAGCTGCTAGAAGTTTCCCCGTGTCCAATAGAGCCAATGCCAGCCAGCTCCAAGATGGACCCAACCCTGGCCAAGGCCAAGTCCATCAGTGATGGTGGCAGCACCTTTGGGATAACATATTTAAGAAGGGGGAAAAAAAAAAAACCTGCTGTGCAACAGCGGCTGGAAGAGAGGAGTGAGAATACGTGAGAGGCACAGCTGCAGATGCTGAGGCCAGTGCAGAAGGGGGGGGGAGGAGGGCTCCAGGCACCAGAGCAGAGATTCTCCTGCAGGCATGCAGATGCATGCAGACCATGGTGGGGCAGCTGTGCCCTTGCAGCCATGGAGGGTAATGGTGGAGCAGATCCACCTGCAGCCCAGGGAGGACCCCATGCCAGAGCAGGTGGCTGTACCTGAAGGAGGCTGTAACCCTGTGAGAAGCCTGCCCTGGAGCAGGCTCCTGACAGGACCTGTGGCCCTGTGGAGAGAGGAGCCCAGGCTGGGAGCAGGTTTGCTGGCAGGACTTGTGACCCCATGAGGGACCCACGCTGGAGCAGTCTGTGCCTGGGGGACTGCACCCTGTGGAAGGGACCCATGCTGGAGCAGTTTGTGAAGAACTGAAGCCTGTTGGAAGGACTTGTGTTAGAGAAGTTCATGGAGAAATGTCTCCTGTGGGAGGGACCCCCACTGGAGTAAGTGAAGAGTGTGAGGAGTCCTCCCCCTGAAGAGGAAGGAGCAGCAGAGACAACGTGATGAACTGACCACAATCCCTGTTCCCTATCCCCCTGTGCCACTGTGGGGGAGGAGGTAGAGAAAATCAGGAGTAAAGTTAAACCCAGGTAGATGAGGAGGGGTGGGGGGAAGGTGCTTTTAAGATTTGGTTTTATTTCTCATTATCTTACTCTGATTTACCCAAGTTGTTTTGCCTGTGATGGTTATTGGTGAGTGATCTCCCCTTGTCCTTATCTTGACCCACAAGGCTTTTGTTACATTTTCTCTCCCCTGTCCAGCTGACGAGGGAAGTGACAGAGCAGTTTTGGTGGGTACCTGGTGTCCAGCCAGGGTCAACCCACCACAGCCGTTTGGTTGTTCAACCTGATGTTATGGTAAATGTGGTGATATCTTTGTAACATCTGTAAATTACATAATTGTGGCTACTTTGTTTTGCTGTTAACTTGGATAACTTTCTGTTATCTAGTCACTTTACCACCTGTAGATAAAAGGTCAAGGGTTTTTGCTGCTCTTTGCCTTGTGCATGGTCACACTCTTGAGTCTCACTTGGTGCTCTCTTATCAGTTTCAGTGCTATGGGAATGGTTCACAGCTCATGCTGATGCAATTATATATGATATAGTATATATTGTATGTGTATATAATATATACATGCTGTATATAGCCTTTGGTATGTGTGAATATAGAGGAGGTGAAAGGCTGTGGCAGAATCCTCACATAGTGATGAGTCTTACCTACTTACAAGCAGCAGAGCACATACTTTTAATTCTGC
Organism: Syrrhaptes paradoxus; assembly: GCA_013400615.1. Lineage (NCBI taxonomy): Eukaryota > Metazoa > Chordata > Aves > Pterocliformes > Pteroclidae > Syrrhaptes > Syrrhaptes paradoxus. The sequence continues at coordinate 52,753 of VZTO01017342.1, read as the reverse complement.
ATGATTAATTTCAGATCAGGAAAACCAAAGCAGCACATTAAGATGTTTATAAAATGAGGAAGGAGCAAATTAACCATTCCTGCCTTCTGCTTCTGACCCAGACCCAAAATGGCAGTCACGCATTAGTGTGGGTAGCAAGGAGATGGCATGTCTGCATACAAAGATCACAGTGATACTGTTGCACAGCTGCAAATAGTGCCAACCTCAATGCTCTTGGTGAGCTCTGATTTAGGAAATGAATAAGGGAACTGTGCTGTCTAGTTTTGTAGAATAGGCCAGTGGGGCTCTCAATGAACATCTTCTGCTTGAAATTAAATCAAGGAGAATTAAGGCTGAAAATAAGACACAGGTTTCTCATAGGGAACTGTATTTGACCGTTGAATAGTTCCACAACTGAAGAAATAAAAGTTGGATCACTTCAGACAATTAAGTTAGAGGGTTTTCCTGTTCAAACAGAACAGGAAAATTTTGCTGCTGAGAGGCAAGTACATAAAGTTATTTCATTCTGAGATAAATGCCTAAGCTTTGACAGCTATTATTTGTGCCAGGTAAGGAGCTTATGCGAGACATGTTGCTAGTTTTCCATACAGCAGAAACAAACTTACTTTTACACAAACTGATCTCTCCCAAAGATGATCCCTGTTAGTGAGGTGTTTGCCCCGCTTTTAAGACCAGCCCGAGTAAGCCTGGGGATGGAGGATGTTGTAATATCTGATCAAGCCTTCTGAATTTGCTCCCTCACTGGTATCCAGTGGCTACTAGATCTTTTCTTGCAAGTGAGACAGCTGTGATGTGAAAGAAGAAAAGCAGAGACAGGACAGCTTTGCATAAGACTCCGTTACTCTTGACCCAAGAGTTAGTAACATGAATACTGCTGTGTTTGCTTGAGTAAACTGATTAATAATAAAATTCAACCCTCTTCTTTCAACAGGTACACTATTCTCCTGAAAACTACACCTACAATCTACAAATATCTTTGGACATGCTTCAGAGAGAGGTAAACCAAACTTTTTTAGTATGTGGGAGTGGGGAATCATGTTTTATTTGTAAAGCAGTTATTGATCATTGATTGAGAATTTAGTTACTTGCTTTCATCTGCAGACCACTGTGTATGCAGAGATGCTTGTTTGCAGGAAAATGTGAGAAGCAGAAAGGGCTGGAGAAGTATTTTATCAAAGGAATAAGGGTGTGCTTGGCTCTAGCTGATGTGCTGTGGACAAATATCATAAAAGTATTGTAACAAGATTGAATAAACATGGTGTTGTGGTGGGTTAACCTTGGTTGGATGCCAGGTGCCCACCAGATCCCTCTATCACTTCCCCTTCAGCAAAATAAAGTGGGGAGAAAAAGATGAAAAAAACCCCAAACTGTGCACCAAGATAAAAGCAGTTTAATTAAAGCAAAGGCTAAGGCCATGCACAGAAACAAAAGGTAAACAAAGATGTTATTCTCTGCTTCCCCTCAGCAAGTGATGTCTGGCCACTTCCCAGGAAAGCAGAGCTTCAGTGTGTGTAGCAGATTCTCCCGGAGACAAACACAGTAACAAATGCTCTCCTCCTCCTCCTCCTTTCCCTGGCTTTTATGGCTGAGCTGATGTCACATGGTATGGAACAGCCAATCCAGGTCAGCTGTCCTGGCTCCGCCCCCCCCAAGCTGTGTTATAAACACCCTGCTGGCTGCCAGTGTCACACTCAGCACTGTGAGGGCTGCTGGGGGGATACCGACTCCATCTCTGACAGACCCAATACAGGTGTTCAGTGGCTAGAAAATGCTTTGCTCTTTATACTGCAGAATACTGCAAATAAGTATATTTTTTGTGGTCATTAAGAGAGATTTTGATATTCCAGATGAGGGTGAGGATGATGAGAATACTCGAAGAGTTAGTAGGTGTCTGAGCCATACTGAGACCTATAACAGCTTGTTTAGACCTTTTTTAAGTCATCATTTTCAAGTGACCAACCATCAGCATTTAAAATAGAACTAGGCAGCACAGGCAGGGGCTGTAATTTAGTATTGTATGTGCAGGGGATTAATTATTGAGAAAGTACTTTGAACATCTCTGTTATAAATAATGCAAGCTGCCTAAATCAGCAGGCTGCTACCTGAGGTCTGCTGTGGCTCTGCAGGGGCAAAGATTACACTCTGTGCTCTGGGCAGTGGCCATGGGTTTGCTTATTCTCTTTGCAGGTTCCACGGGCATTTGTGAATCTGGTGACAATTCTTTCCATAGCAAGCCTTCGGGAGCTGTATATATCAGAAAACAATACCTGCCCAAAGTGGCTTATGAGGTTTGAAGATGATTTATGTTACAGCTCTTGCTTTTGCTCACAGAAGGCTGCAAGGTCTTCTTGGGAAACTTTTTTCTTAAAGGGAAGATGTTCTAGTATTTCAGATCAACAAACACCTTCCTCTGTGAAGCACATGTACCTCCTACACGTTGATTCCAACACAGCATTTAGAAATACCTGTCTGTCGCTGTCTCTATCTGAGCCCTGCTGTTACTGCTTTCTGTGAAGGTGCTATTTCAATGGCTCAGCACTTACACTGTGAGGGAGCTCAAGCCAGAGCAGAAAGAGCTCAGCTGTGCACTTTATGGGAAAAGACAGAGAAGAGATTAAGACATGGGGTTTTCTTAGTTGATCACTTTAAACCAGCTTTCTTTACAGATTACTCTTCTGCAGTCTTAAAACTCTCCCTCTTGCTTCTGCATTTTCCGATATCCATCATCTCATTGCTGATTATTAGTTCTGTTTTTAATTAGTTTTTCAAATAGATGTCTGGGATGCTTAATAGTGCTACCTGTTGCCTCATGGCTCAACAATCCTCCCCAGGTCAGCATGAATCCAACACTGAGATGGCAGGTCTGTGCCTCAGTGGGTCCAGTGTGCCTCAGGTAGGGTCCAGCGTGTCACCCCAGACTTGTTCCTCTCAGGACTTGCTTGGTTTCAGAAAAGCAAATCTGCTTTTCTGGACAGACAGGAGGAATAACCTTGTCTTGTGAATGTAGGCAGCCATTGCTCTTCCTGCTGTTTGGGCCAAGGAACTGGCACTGGATATCATCAACGTGGACTGTAGGAGTTAGCCTGGAGGCCAGAATCATAGAACTACAGGGTCTCCTGTACTCAGCTGCCTCACTAAAACATCTGCTTTGAATCCATCCTGCTGGACCTCTGCAGCTGCTGACATGGGAGGTCTGGACACCTGAATGGCCCCATGAAAGAACGTAGCTTTACAGGAGGAGTATAGAAGCAGCCCTCTTACTCTGATTTAAGGGCTCTCTGGTGACTGTCAGTGGAAAACCATCTTTTAAACTCAGAGTGCTGGTGTTTCCAATAGCCGGTTGTAGCTTTTCTTTTTAACAAAGGTTACTGGCTAGAGCGCAAGTGTATCTCAAGACCCTAATGATCGTACAAGGATAACTACTGCAGCCTTTAAGATTAGATATCTCAAGATACCTGTAACCTTTTCTCATCACTTCAGGTGCCATGCTGAATTTAATGTGTGCCTGTCTGGCAGCAAGCCAAGTTTACAGGGTACTGAGCAGATGCTTTGCGGAATAATAAATGCCATGTTACTGATTTGAAGAAGGACCTGAATGAGGCTTTTGATCTTGAAAACTTCTCTTTTTTTTTCTGAGAGTAATAAATAACCTAAAAAGAAATTACATCTCCACTAATTTTGCCTTATGTTACTGAAATGCTTCTGAAAACACAATTTAGGTTTGTATTGCCTTTCATACAGATGTACTGTAGAGGTAAAATTTTGTTTTGTTAGTTGCTCTCCATTAAGACAAGTTTTGGTAAGGGTCTTTTTATACGTATCAACTGCACCTCTATAGGAAGTATTTCTCTAAGAGCTCTCTCAGGGGTATGTTACTGTGATCACATGACAGTATTTTTAAAAGGAGTCCTTTTTCTCATTTGGATTTGTCAAGTAATAATGAGGTGTGCCCAGGAAGAGGCAGCATTAAAAAAAAAAAAGTGTGCTACAAGAATCAAAATTTCAGGGAAGGATAAAGGTAGCCAACATGAATTCACAGAAACTTAAAATGGCTCAGGTTGGAATGGCTCTGTAAGGATGGAGATTCCAGCATCAATCTTGGTATCTGTTTTGGTGCTCTGACATCCTCCATATCAAACATCCTGCAACTTGTAACCTGCTCAGCTGATGAGAACGAATTAGTGGAAACTCCATCCTGAAGGATGCTTGCATAGTCCTGCAGAGGCAAACCATGTTTCACAGGTGTACTTATGAACAGTTTTTGTGGTGGGTTGGAACTAGGTGGCAGCCAAGCATCCAGATAGCCACTCATTCACCCCACCCCAGCAGAATGGGAGAGGAAACAAGAGGAATGTGAGCAAGAAAACTTGTGGGTCAAAATGAAGACAGAGAAATTAGTAACTGCTGTTGCAGACAAAACAGACTCGACTTTGGAAAATTAAACTTACTTTATTGTCCATTGACATAAATATTTAATTACTGATTCAGGTATTGGGAAACAAACAAACAAAAAAACCACAACACTTAAAGCACCTATCATCCCTCTTTTCCAGGCTCAGCTTCACTCCAGTCACCTCTCCTTCTTCCTTGTTACTGCCACAGGGTACCCTCAGACCCTTCGTTGAGTCATGGGTGGCACAGGAGGTGTCAGGGTCTGGATGTAGCAGTTTCTCTCTGATGCTCCTTCCTTCTCACTCTTGTCCTGTGCTCTGGCATGGGTCCTTCAGACATGTGCCTGCTCTGTCCTGGGCTTACCCGTGGGCTGCAGTCACTTCAGGGCAGTGCCTGCTCTGCCATGGAGAACCTCCTCCTCTCCCTCTCTGGTGTTTTCTGCCCTTTCTTAAACAGGTTTTCACAGAGGCACCACCGTTGTGGCTAAGGGGCTCAGCCATGCCCTGTGGTGGGTCCATTGGAGCTGGCTGGAATGCGCTGTGTCTGGCATGGGCAGCCCTGGCCTCTCCTCACAGAGGTCACTTCTGCTGATGAAACCTTGCCATGGGCACCTAGTACAGCTTTTTGCTTGCATGGAGCCTCTTCCTCAGTTTATGTTCATGAATTTATGCCTAATAAGTGTTTTTCTGTTCAAGAATCAGGGCTGCATAGGAACTTGGAGATGAGAGCTAATACTCCTGTTGAGCAGCCTTTCAGATAAATCCCTCTCTGAGAAACTTTTAATGCTGAGTCTTGTCAGCTCAGGAATGATGGGGTGGGGGGGGGAAGAGGGGCAGATCTCAGTGCCATGCTTTCATCCCATAGGAGCCAGTGCCCTTGTGTCATAAACCCTGAATTCAATTCTGATGAGTTCAAGAAGTTGGTCTACTTTAACAGAAGGTATCAGGTAAAGCACGTGGCATTTGTTACAGGTTTGATGTCATCCTCCTGTTCTCACTGTTGTCTTTTTGTTCTTCTTGGGATAATAAATGGACAGTTTTATCAATAATAGCAGGGTCTGTGGGAAATGACTTGATCAAGGGACAACAAAGGGGCTAATGTTTAGAGGTGGTGAGACAGTTTCCATTCATTTTAATGACCTATTTTCAGTTGTGATTTGAAAAAAAAAATATATGAGGGAGAGATGGGAGTAGACTTGAGATCCTTACAATTGTGATTCACTAAAATGAAGAACAGATGAGGAAAAAATGGTTAAAGAGCACAGAAACTAGAGTACATTGGAGAGCCAGCAGTTTTTTTGATTGCTTATCTCATTGAAGACTAGATTAAGTCAAAGAACATGATAACTCAGAAACAAACTTCAGGCATGGGTTGTCAGCCAAACCAAAAATGCTTCAGTGGTTCTGAAAGAAAACCTTTTTGACAGAAAATCTAATTACTGAGCATGTTGCCTGCCTGTGTCAGGCAGCCATCACCAGGCTGCCTCTCTGCAAAGGAGCCTGGGGTGCATGTCTTGGAAAGATGCCTCTGTTGGCTGCCTGGTGTGAGCTGGAAACCGTGGCCACATCTGGGTTTCTGCACTGGGGACAGGTAATCCCTGGGTGAGATGTAAATGGACAGAGGGACTTGATGAGCTGAATGTAAAGGAAGGAACAGTAACAACTTTTCTTTGACTCTTTAGGAGCGAACCCGCCAGTTAGTGGAGAGCGGAAGGTATGACACTACAGATGATTTCACAGTGGTTATGCAGCCATTTCTGATGAACGTGAACATGCCTAAAACACAGGTAAAATCCAAAAAAATCTCCCCCACATTAAATCCTGGTACAATTCCATTAACTTTTCAAGATTGTCTTGGCTGTAAATGGGAACAGCAGTTTTCTGACCTAATAATTATTATATTCAATTGAGTTAACATGCAAAATTGCAGAAAATGCTTATGGAATGAGTTGGAGATTATGGGCAACAGGAATACAGACCTTGAAGACATGATTTTGGGTACTGAGTCCACTCCACTGCAATCAGACAACCATGCAGAAGATATTTAGTTCGAAGTCTTCACTAGGGAGCACTTGCCCTATGTCCCCCATGAATCACAAAGTCCTTTCCAGTACTTTGGTAAAAGACTTTTATTATGAGAACCTACATGTTTAAAAGACTATAATGTGTGAATTTCAGGGGAAATAAATAATACAATCGGTATCTATGCCTAGGTATTCTGTACCCAGAGTCATAGTGGTCTATATTCCTTACTGCTTTGGAAATCCTATATTAAAAAGCTTTGAAAGGCTTCTTAATTCTGAGTTTCTATTGTTCTCTGGCCCAGTTTAATTCTTTTGGCCCCAGAGCCCTTTGCGTCTACTTTGGTTTGAAGTCAGCTGGGATATCTCACTGGAAGAGAGAGGGGGTAATGCAAAGTTTTGCATAATTACTTCCTCTGTGTCAACATCCATCTTGTTCTCTAGGAGGGGTTGCCGGACAGTTCATATTTTGCCCCAGACTGTTTCCACTTCAGCCAGAAGTCTCATTCCCAGGGTGCACGTGCTTTGTGGAACAACATGGTAAGATGTTTAAAGGTTGTATGGGTTGCTCCTTGTCTGCTCCATCCTGCCCTTGGCAGCAAACAAACGAACAAAAACAAAACAACCCCTCCCCCAAAAACCCCAGGAAGCTACTAGGTAGCTAACCCAATCTCTTCTGAACCCTTAATTGTGTTTACGAAGGAAAAGAGTGATCATGTGAAGAAAGGTCACCTGAACTGTTAAACCAGTCATATCAAACCAGTAGGTCTCAGGGTATGTTAAGGCTGGGGGTGTTGGGACTTTTCTGAAGGACACAATGCCTGCCTGGCACGTTGATTGTCAGGCCACATTCATGGTGTATGGGAATTAGCCTCTTCGATGCACAAAGCAGCATTGCGTGGAAGCAGATGCCAGTGCAGGGGCAGTATATGCAGTTGTCTTGCTGTGCTGTGGAGATGGTTTCCAGTGGCTGGCAGCACAGTGTTACCTGTTGCTCTCTGATATTCACTCACTTTTTTTCTGTGCATCCCCCTTTTTCCCACAGCTGGAACCCTTAGGGGAGAAAACAGATAATCAGAAACTAGAAGATGAGATTGTTCTCAAATGTCCAAGTGAGGTAAGCTACAAGGTGTCTGTGTCTGTGTGGAGGTTCTCGGGGTGACTAGGACACTGCACAAGCCTTTACCAACTGCCTGGAGTGCTGCCTCAGTGAGGGGGCGTCTGACTCTTCCCCGCGTACTTTGTGCCATTCCCCCATGAGATGGAGGGCAGGCTCCTTCCAGGAGTAAACTTCCTCACAGCCATATATCTCAGATGGCCAAAACATGAGGGCAGGGTGTTTGGCCTACCTAGTCAAGAAAATCAAGTATCCACACTAAATGACAGAGTTGCAGTGAGGGAAGCTGAGCAACGCTGGCACCAGCCAGAACAGCTCTGAAGGAGTCACTGGGGCTACTTTGCAGTGGGACCACAGCCTTATTGTTAATCACATGCAGCAAGGTCCCAAGCATATTCTGTAGGTTCTGGCTACATGAAAATTCATGCCCCAGGTTTACAGATTTTAAAAATACCTTTTTTTTTTTTTTTTCTTAAATCACTGGGATTCATTTGCACCAAGTTGATAACCAGCTACAGACATGTGAGAACTGAAGGCTGGGGAGTGGAAATCTCCATGTATTCTTCTGATGCTTTGCATTGACTCAGATTGCCTTATTTTGTAGGCTGAGCCATTCCTGAGGACATATAAGAACAGTAATTACACATACCCTAAGCAAACTCCAGTAAGTGTCAACATCACCATCCCACAGTTACTCTGCTGTATCTCTTCCTGTATGGTAACCAGATGAATCACACGCTGCACTAAAGGTGAAATCAGTCTTTGGCCAGAGGGGTTTGGGAGGCTGAGTGCATGGCACAGAACAGGAAAGTACTCCCTGAGTTAGGCAAAATGCATCCAGAAATACCTGTAAGAACACATGCTCGGACAGCATGGTTATCAGTATGGGATGCTACTCTAATCTGAGTAATACTGAATATGACTGTTGAATTGAGCAACTAAAACCTGTCTGGTTAATTACATGCTAAACAGCCTCTGGTTTATCCACCTGGCCTCTACTAGGAAGACCCTAGATACTAGTGACGGTGTTTACTACCCAAATGCAATTTGGTTTTCTTCTCTTTAGAAGTACGGAAGCCAGCTGCTATGCGAGAACAAGTCTCCATCCTCTCCTCCTGCAACTTCAGGTATTCTTGCCTGTTTCATGTTAAGAGGTTAAATTGCCTTCAACTGCCCTTCAGGATCAGTTTTTATTTTTGCTGAAATGTCTGCTGGACTGTGAAAAATACTGCTCAGAAAAGATGTCATGTTTTCCAGCAGCTGCTTAATAGATGCAATATCATACTGACTCACAAGCTAACATTCTGACAAAGTAGCTCCGCTTAAGTTGCTGCCAGTGGAGAACTTCAAAATATCTCATGATAAAATCAAAATTTGTGTGAAGACATAGCCTATAAGTGATACCACATAAATCTTGGGGAAGGAAACTGGAAATACAGCTTCATGTATGTTAGTCTAGGACACAGCAGTATTAAGTTTTTCAAATAACTTTGTATTGTCTTCTCCTTAGTCTTCCTCTGCCGTCTTACAGCTTATGCCATTCCTGCTTTGTCTAATACTGCATTGTTTTACCTTCATCTTGGTGCTGCATATTGTCTGCAACTTCTTGTTATTTGCTCTTTGCTACCAAAAAGAAGGGCAATGTTAACCACTGAGATGCTGAACAGCATGCATATGCTGCTGCTGCAACCACATGAGATGAGCTGGAGAGAACTCCTGTTTTATGGGTATTGCAAAAAAACCCATGTCTGAGCATCAGAATGCACAATGGCATCTTTCACATATACAGTGGTGAAAAAGAATAGCTATTTCCCATCCAGGTTTAACTGCATCTCTTTGCTTTGCAGTGCATTCCCTAAAGCCAGCTGATGTGAAAATTGTAGCAGCCCTTGGGGATTCTCTGACGGTAAGAAGATAGTGTTTTTACTGTTCTCTTGGTAAAACTACAAACATATGCCTGCTCCAGTGGAGCGGAAATAGCTGTTGTACCTAGAAGCAGAAATCCATTCATTCATGGATGATAATAGCAGCTAGAACAAGAAAGAAGGTGTCAGTTCTCTAGCACTCTGTTCCCCCCACGCACATATTCACATGTGTTTGAACTCGGGCAAAAACACAGGCAAATCCTTTAAAGAGGTTCTTAAATAGCTTGCTGAATTGGAAACAGAAGAGATCAGATGCTGTTGAAACTAATAGGACATAGCACAAGCCTTAGGTTACTGTGTTTTTCAAAGTTTTTTTGAATAGGAAAAGACTGGTGAACATGTTCTTTTGCCTTGGTTCTTTCAGGAACAGAGTGTGACTCAGGGATGTTGGATAATAGCATTTAATTCATTTTAGCGTTAATGATGTATAGAGGTGAGAGCCCTCTGACTTTATCCATTTCAGAAGACATTCAGTCTTTTCATTGTGCCTGTTTTAGCTCACAGATAATTTCTTTATAAAGATGTAGTTCTTAGTGATGATGATTATCTTCGGTAGCCTAGAAGGAATATGTCTCAAGATCCAGACATCCTATATTCCAATTATGTCTTTCTGCCTATTATTTTCATACTGGTCAAAGACTGAAACTCTACAGCCAGCTCAAAGGCAACACTGGGCAGAAAGACATAATTGGAACATAGATTTTTCTGAATCTGAGCCTTAACAACAAAGACATTGTGTGTACAAACCATGAAGCCTTTACAGCTCTCTGGCAGGCATGTTGCTAAAACTCCTACACACAGGAGGCTACTGAAATAAATAGAAGCATTTGAATGCAAACCTGCAATATTGACAAATCAAAGGTATTCTGTATATAGCTGTGGTCGCCATATTATAGTATCTAGGACCCTGCAGGTGTTTTTGCTTCTAAGTATAATCTGTAGGAACTGACAATAAAATCTGCTTTCATAAAAAGTGTGGTGGTACATTGCTGTTTCAGAGCTCCATTTGGCCCGTATAGGTATGTTATTCTAAACACCAGTCTTCCGTTAATTCAAAGCTTATACATAGAAGAAAATGTAGCATTATGGCTTAATCTGACATAGCAACAAATAGACTGCCTGGTCTTGTGCTTTCATACAAATTCAGTATGAAACTATAGTATTACAGCAAGCAGGCCCTCTGGTTCTGAACTCTGATGATGTTTTAGGAGGGATGTAGTTGCTAGCATGCCTCTTCCTTCAAGGTAAGTGTGGAGAGTGCTTTCCTCCTTGCTGTAGTACTACTATAAGTCTCTTCATTTAGCAAAATACTTTTGAAATCAGTGTAAAGGTATTATGGTGCTTCTTTCTGAGATATGTTTGCTTTGTCTGTTAACTTCATATAGTGTTTCTTATCATTAGCCAAAAAGTTTATGTGTTTGAGATGTTTTCATCATTCTTCAGTAATGCAACCATAAACAAGTTATTCAGCTCATCTAGAGCCATGAGAAGAAAGCCTTTATTCCACGAATCCAGCATATATTTTGTGCATCATATACAATATGATGCTCATAAATAATTAAGAAAGGTATTGATACCTTCTTCAGGAAGAAGTTTGGGGAAAAGCCAGAGGCCTTCTAAAGCTTTTGAAGAAATGCATTCAAAAGTGAATAAAATTATTATGTATGAATGACTATTGTGTTAGTAATTGTGCTTTAATTTCATTTGGTTAATGAAAAATAATGTCCAGGCTGGTACAGGAATTGCCTCAGATAACCTCCTGGATTTGGGTACTGAATACCGAGGATTGTCTTGGAGGTAAGTCTTCAGTCAAGGTGATAAGATGTGTATTCTCTCCTGTAAAGAATGTTATTTTCCTCCACATGTTTTGGGGCTTTCAGCTGTCAGAAAGCTGAAAAAAATAGTTGCCTCTTGGGCTAGCATTTCTGGTGAAGATGCATCAAGATCCAAGATTTGTCATAAGGGTGGCTTCATAGAAAACATTTACAGCCATGGATTTCAAGCTAGCCTTTTGTCGTCTCTCATGTTTTCATCTTTGGCTGCTTGTGACAGTCTATTTTTATGGTGGGATGGCAAGTTGGAAATCTACAAAACTAGAGAAAATTCACTAGAACAAACAAGTCAGAAATGGTTGCTTTTGGGACTTCTTCTCAAAGTTTGCTATTTCTGAACTTTTTGTAGCACCGTGGAAAATAGTTTATTCAACTGGAGAGCTTTTAACATGTGCAGTGCATAGTTGTAATAGACTACATTTTTTTTGTGTGTGATGATGTAGCTCAGCTGACAGTGACTGAAGCAGTTCTGTGCTGTCCTAACTCCTCTCCGTAAGCTGGAGCATGGCCTCAGTGTGTCCCACCAATTGAAAAGCTGGAGAGAACATCCCCCTGTGCAGGAAGCAGGAGAAGAGAATTAGGAGCCACTGCTGCAGCTCTGTTGTCACCCAGGGACTGGCTGTTCAGTGCTACCTTAGAGTGACTTCATGAGGCTGGAACTGGCCTCAAAGTTGACCTTCTAATCGGCAGTACTTCAGGGTTTGATCATTTGAATATGTAGCTGTCTCACCATTTTTCTGCCATTTCATAATGATTGACTGTACCCCTGTACATCTGCAAGATCATTAAATCCTCCTGACAAACATCTTCACCACTGGAACCTCAGCCATTCTCCCCAGTAGCACTTCCACTTCTGTCCTCTCTGCATAGTCTGGTAGATGGATAGTTACTAAATTAATCACCATTTGCTTTTTTTTCATGATGTGTGATAGGTTTTCACTTTGCTTATTGTCTGTGTCCGGCTAAGAGATGAGTGACTGGGGTTTCTGTTTATCATTTTAGCATTGGAGGAGATGCATCATTAGAGAATGTGACAACTCTACCTAGTAAGTAAATGCTTTGCTAGAGCTAATTGGCAAGATTGAAGAGTGAATGGGCTGATTTCTGATATGCTTCTGAAGAGCTCTTTAGTATCTCAAAGCTGTTTTAGAGTAACTAGCAAGAACTATCTTTCAAAGAAACAGTATCCTAGGAATAACGAATAAAACATTGGCTTTGTCAGTGAAGCTGAGAAGCAGCTAGAAATTACCTTCTTTTCTTTTCCCTCTCCCTTCTCAAACTGCTTGGTGAGTGTTATTTAGATTTCTAATTAAGCTTGCTATGTCCATGCTTGTGATGCAATTAACATTTGCTTTTAATAAATATTCCACTACAGCTTTTTCCAAAAAGAGATGTTTGCATAGAGTAGACTCCTTTGGTAAATAAAGCTGACTACTCATATGTTGTAACCTGAAGGGAATAATTTTAACATTCTCTTCACCGAAACATGCAACTTCTCTTAGCTCAGTCTATTGTTAATGTAAAGCCACTGCAGTTTCAGATTGGATCATCTGTGATAATCAACTTCCATTTGAAGAGGGGTGGTAAACTGTCCTTCTCTGTGCTGCCCCTTTATTATAAGCAGAATGTGACAAGAATATAATTAGAATAAGGAATTAATTGATTCACTGGATGCTATTACATTTGACAAAGCCTTCATCAAAATGTGGTTAAATTCAGTCTTTGAGATTAAGGCAGCTTTTGTAGTTTACAATGTGACTGTTTTCACTATCAGCTGCAAATTACTCTGTCAACCTCCTTTTGGAAACTACTATGGAGGTGATGGAGAACATGGCAGGATTTCTCCAGAACCATGTCTGAGGCTCTCTTTGTATTTGTCAGTAGAATGAGATTTAGCACATCTGTGAAGCAAACCCACATCCTCTAGCTGAAAACAAGCTCCTGCTGGGCTGAAGCCCTCTTCGGGTTCACTTCACAAAGTCACCATCATATGACTGAGGATTTTATTTTTAGGCTTTAACCACTACAACACGGGAGAGAGCTAGACACAGGAATCCTCAGTTCTGCTTGTCTTATCTGCCAGTGACTGTGCAGGTCACAGCAAGCACACTGCTGCCCGAGTTGCTGCCAGCTGGTTGTCCCTCTGGCCACTGCTTGGTGGATGCAACTAGTTGAGTGGAGGCTGCAGCAGCTGTGCTGTACTGTCAGAGAGAAAAACAGTGGCAGTGCTGGTCTGCGCTAGTCCCTGTAGGCAGAGAGCAGATGTAGGCATTTTCCCTTCATTGCCATCTTTGTTTTTCAGACATTTTTCGAGAGTTCAATGTTATGATCACGGGCTATTCGACTGGCACCGGGAGTGAGACTGATTCGAATGCATTTCTTAACCAGGCAGTTCCAGGAGCACAGGCTGAGTATGTAGCTTTTTGTTTTACATTTGCAGATGATGGATGCTTCATCTAATTCCCTTTCAACTGTCTCATGTGCTGTCACAACTTGCTCTGAACAGCAAGCAAAACCAGTCTAGTTAGAATGGAAAATTGGCTCAAAATCTGCGAAATGTATGGGCTTTTTTTCATAGCTGAACTTTCAGGTGAAGCCAACACTGCTGGTAATAAAATCCAAAAATGAGAAATTGTCAAAAACTGTTTGGTGGTGTTGATTTCTACTCTTCCTCTTCAACATCTATTCATTTATCTATTTATCTGTCAATAAATCTCTGAGAGCATGGTTGTTTTCAGAAAATAAGCCTGTAGTGAATTGGGAACGATATTACAAGAAAAACTAGATGAAATCTTCCAGAATTCTGGCCTCAGGCTTCTGGATAAGCAAGCAAGAGTGATCAAGAGAGAGGAAAAAAATCAGCCATGCTGTGGAGTCTGAAGAAGGGAAAATTGCTGATGGTCATGTATGGGCTTTGGTGCATTGCAGACCCGGTGCAGCTGCAGTCAGTTCTGCCAGCACAATAGCGATTGTAATGTCTTGCAGTCATCTGAATTCGGCTCTTTGCTTTTAGTCACAGCTGGGAGGCTGCATGAGTTGAGCTTTGCTATACCACTTATCCTAGAAATCCCTGGATTCTTAGTGAAAGAGTCGGTGCTGTTTAATTAACAAAGGAGATGGCTGCTGTAATTCAGTCATAGTTTGGGTACAGGTTCTGGCAGACCATGCATGGATTTGACATTGCTGATATTACCCAGACTTTAATTTGTTTGTTTGTTTAAAGAAAAATTCTTACTTCCCTAAGAGGTCTTGGAAGTGAAGTTCAAAAGCCAAGTGAGGTGTTTGAGTTTGCTGTATCTAAGCAAAGATTGTTAGGGCTTATCAAGTATTTTTATTGGTCTCCTGTGGGCCTTCAGTAACTTCTGACTCATCCTAGCAATCTCAGTAAATGCTTGAATTTCGTGGCAGAAAGTCTTCTAGGTGCCCTCGCATATCCTACAGCCCCCCACACCTGAGAGAAGGGATTTTGTTTCCTAGTGATGACTGAATGTATCAGTGTGTGTCAGTGAAACCTGGGCAAGGTTTATGGCTCTGATTCAGCCATTAATAAGAATTTATTAATATACTTCCATATGCAGCATATATCCAGATTAGCTTCAGGTTTTGCTCGTTAGAGGAAGACTGAGGAGAATCATAGAATCATAGAATCATTAAGGTTGGAAAAGACCTCAAGGATCAAGTCCAACTGTCAACCCACACCACCTAACTCACTAAACTATGTCCCTGAGCACCATATCCACGTTTCTTGAACACCTCCAGGGATGGTGAGTCCACCACTTCCCTGGGTAGCCTGTTCCAATGCCTGATCACTCCTGCAGTGAAGAAATTTTTTCTAATATCCAGCCTAAACCTCCCCTGGCACAACTTGAGGCCATTTCCTCTTGTCCTATCACTTGCTACTTTAGAGAAGAGCCCAGCACCCACTTTACTACACCTTCCTTTCAGGTAGTTGTGGAGAGTGATAAGGTCTCCTCTCAGCCCCCTCTTCTCTAGACTAAACAACCCCAGCTCCCTCAGCCGCTCCTCTTAAGACCTGTGCTCCAGACCCTTCACCAGCTTTGTTGCGCTTCTCTGGACCTGCTCCAGCACCTCAATGTCCTTCGTGTGGTGAGGGGCCCAAAACTGAACACAGGATTCAAGATGCGGCCTCACCAGTGCCGAGTACAGGGGCACAATCACTTCCCTGGTCCTGCTGGCCACACTGTTTCTGACGCAGGTCAGGATGCCATTGGCCTTCTTGGCTACCTGGGCACACTGCTGGCTCATGTTCAGCCGGCTGTCGACCAGCACCCCTGAGATAGGTGCTTCTCTTGTATTTTGTATCAGTTAAGTCCTAAACAGGCTTTTAGAGTGGTGGGAGGACTTGAAACAGAATACACAACATCTTAAGTCATCAAGATGCCTTAAAGCAGTTTGTATCAGCAGCAACCAAGTTATTACTATTAAATAGTTCTTTAACTGTATGAAATTAGTTGATGGATTTTAGTCTAATGAAAAATTGTCTACTTCATCTATACTAAATAGTTTTCTCTCTTCTCATGCAAGCAGCTGGACTGGATAAACATGATGAAGGGGAGCTATCTATGTTCTGCAACTATGTTTTGTAAACATTTATCAAGGAGATGCAGACAACAATTGTGCTGGATTTCTGCTAGTCTTCTGTTGTTTCTCTGTCTCGTAACTCTCTGTAGAAAGGTGTGCAAAAATAAAATCCTTTACACTACTACACTAATATCGCTGAACTTTGAGATGTCTTTTGGGGTTCTTTTCTGTTACATTGTGACTCTTGACACATATGAGAAGATGAACGCATCCTAGTTCAACATTGAAATGTATTACGACATAAGGAAATTTTTCTCCTGCTTTAGGTATTTGGCCCTGGAATGATCATGCAAACCAGTATTTATTCTTTGTCAGACAAAAATATCCATTTTCCTATGATTCAGAGGGCAAAAAGAGTCTACCAGCTAACGCTGGTATTCCAGAATTGTTACCTGGCCTGTCTCACTTCTGGGTGCTAATCTGGAAACTGCTTTCCAGGGCTGCTGGGACCTTTCTGAAATCAGGTAGTTCTGTGCCCTTACTAGCTTTTGGAAACCAGGTGTAAAGGTTTCTTAAAATGAAATCAGTGGCTGCTTTGAAGAGCTCTTTAGTGAACTTAATGGCAATGTATCAATGCAGGCCTCGTTCAGCAAAATGTTCCTAAGCCTATCTGCATTCATTTCCAAAGTGCTTACGTACATGATGGAGTTAAGGATAGATCTGAGGCACGTTGCTGAAGCAGAGTGTGGCTGAGATCTCTGGTTTCACATGGAAAAAAAAAGGAGGTTATGAATTTAACACTGAAAGGACAGTACAGATAACAGGAACCATGAATATCTGTATTTCCCATTAGCAAACTGTTTCTGTTGATCAAGATCTAAATTTGGTGGAGACTGCAGCTCAAGGATGGGTGATTGCTGGCACTGCTTCATTCAAGATGATGTTAGACCGTACTGACTGTGTTGGCTCAGGATGCACCAGCACTTCAATGACTGCATGAAAAATCAAAGGTGTTGTGGACTGTCAGCTCAATTAGTGGTGTTTTCCTCTGAATCAATATGGAAATCAGTGCCCTAGCTTATGAGTTTCCACAGTAAGAACAGAAGGAAATTGGGACCACTTGTGGCTTGTGACAGCTTTGGGATATAAATAAGTAGGTTATGACAGTGGACAAGGGTAACAGTGAACAGAACTATTACACGCATACAGTGTTTGTGTCACAAGCAGATGTATGACAGGGCTCATTCCCCAGTAAATAATCTTAAGGTAGTGTTAGATCAGTATTTAGTTGGAGGAGAGTGGTGAGAGATATGTCCTGTTCCTACGCTAAACACAGCGTTGCAAAGAGGAGCTAAGCTCTGGTTACCATACAAAACAAGTGTCATGCTTATTAATGTCAGCTGATACACTTCCAGAAATGATAGACAGTCAGTGAAGTGTTTCTAATAAGAGCCTGGAGGGAGATGCAGCTCATACCAGACTACAGAGGTGCCTGGAAGGCCAAAGCTTTCCAACCACATTCTATTTTCTATGCATATTTGAGGAGCAACGTGTCAGGGCAGTCAAGCAAGGCTTAAGTGTTCAGCCTAGGTAACACAAAATTCATCGCAGTGTGTATATATATATGTGTGTGTGAGTGTGCACGCACATACAGAAAAGAGGGAGTGCTTACCTGACTATTGGAAATCAGTGAAGCTGTCATCTTAAATTTTCTGGGTAATCTTGAAAGTTTCTTGGGCTTTTAATTACTCTGAAAAGGTAGCGTACACAGAGATTTTTTACATAATAGAAAATGAAGTATTGACTCTGAGTGCAGGCTACAGAAATGAGGGAGGTGTGCACAGTGAACTCTGAAATATTTCAGCTTTGCAGGGGGATGGGCTGTGGTTTACACACAGATATCACTCAAGAGGTCAGGTAAGTATTCGGACTTGGGATTCCCTTGTTTTAGTGCACAAGGAATAGATCAATAGCAGCCTAGTTCTAAACATGACATCTGCTTACAAACATGTTGCCGTCTGGCTTTTCAGCTGTTTTAGGTGCTAAGCACTGTAATAGAAGCTAAACTTATGGTTCCAGATTAATTACTGAACTTGAATAAAATCACTACTCAAGTTCAATTTTATGTTGACTTTCTGCAAAGATATGAATGTGTAATTTGTTCACAGCAACATGAGGATTGTACTATCTTATCACTCAACCCTTCTGATATCTGACAACTTGATTTAAGGTGTCTGAAGAGCATTAATATTGATCTCTCCATAATGATGTTTCTTTTACTCACTAATTGTTCTTCTTCACAGGCACTTACCAGTGCAAGCAAGAAATCTCCTGAGACTAATGGAAACTGATCCTGTAAGTTGTCTGGGACTCCTTTAATCTTACAGCATGAAAAGAAACAGGTGTTGTTCAAACAATAGATTCACCTGCAATGATACCATGTGTGTATCACACATCTCAAAAAATTCAGGCTCATTATTTTCTTCTTTATTGAGCAGAGAATTGACTTCAGTGCTGACTGGAAGCTCATAACAGTGCATATTGGAGGCAACGATCTGTGCAACTATTGCAAAGACCCTGTGAGTAGTAGAACTAGTTAACTGAAACTGTAGAGCGATTGTGATGTCAGGCTAAAAACACGTCAATGGAAATCCATGGATCCTTAGAGCTTTCACAGAGATAACGAGTTATGTCTGTGCTGTTGTATGTTTTGATGGTGGTTGCTGCTGACAGTGCCATAATACAAAAACAGTAACCAGCAACAGAGTAGGATGGTTGTGTTCTCTCTGGTTCATTCCAGGGTAAGAACCACTGTCTTTGATATTGTCTTTTGACCATGAGCAAAAAGCAGAAGGGAAGAAAATGGTCATTCCTCTGTTGTAACTGCTCTACTGCTAGCATGGCCTGTTTAGACATCCAAGAAAGAATGATACTGCTACCACTAGTCAAATACTACAGTTCTCATCATTCCATAACTCACAGTGTAGGGAGGTGCGAGGAACAGGTGAGGTATGCATGAGGGAGGTTGCTTCAGTGTTCAATATCATTTGAATTTTATGTTTCTCTGGATTATGGAGAAGCCTTCAGGGCTACCATAAGGACATCATGAGTGGGCAGGTGGTGGGGAGAGGCCTGTTTTCTCTGCCACCTCTTACTCTCTTGCCTTTAATATTATAACTTCTTGTGAGTGTTTTCAGTTCTCCTGCAACCCCTTGTGCTTGAGAAATTTGCTGCTTTTGCAGGAGCCTTGCTAGGCATCTTCACTGCTGCTGCCAAGTTTTATAGCTTTATTTATAGCTATGACTTCAACTAACAATTATTTCACCCAATTTTGTGAGAGCTTATCAGCTGGCTGTGAGCCTATGGCTGCTTGGTTTATGCTTTTCAGCATTCAGTTTGGGTTCCTTCCTGCACCTTTACATGAAGGACCCAGTGAATTTAGGTTAAATATACTGCTACTCAACAAGGTTAATTTTAAATGCAAAATTTCACCAAGTCTTTCTACAATTTAGATTAATTAATATGCTTAAGATCCCTGGTCTCTAGAAAGAAGCAAGAACATTGTACTCACCACAGTGTTGTATGGCAGAAAAGGAAGTGCATTAATATGATTCTCCAGCCTCCCAATCCAAATGCCTTGTGTCTCCATTTAGCAGTAATCTCTTCTATTTCTATTAGGATCACTACTCAGCTGTGAATTTCAGCAGTAGGATTCAAGAAACTCTTGATATTCTGCACAAGCAGGCAAGTGCTGTGAAATTGTCCTGGCATTCTAGCTCATATTGGTACATGACTGGCTGGTGCTAGCTCTTCTGTTTGTTTGATTTTGGTGGGGTTTTTTCCCATTCTGGTAACAAAACTTCATTGACTTCTACAAAATCATTTTCTTTTGTCTTGTCTATCTGAGAGTAGTGAGATGCAATCTGAAATGACAAACACTAATACTGGATCATGGTGTTGGGAAAAGAATCAAAAGCTGTGTTGAGGGAGTCTGGTGGGGGGTTTTGTTGCTTCTTCCAACAGTGGAGAAATGGAAGGGGTGTCAAATGACTGAACTTTGGGGTAAAATAAATGCACTGTGGGCTGCTTAACCAATTCCTTCTAAGCTAAAGTCTGACTTACCTTTCAGGTTCCGAAAGCTCTAGTGAGTCTGGTTGAAGTGATGGACCTCCTTCCTCTGAGACAGTTGTTTGTGGATACTCAAGTTCAGTGCCCCACTTACATGGCAGAGTAAGGCTTGTTTGATTTCCTTTTGCACCTGAGCTTACTGTCCGTGATGATAAAGCATGTCCTTATTCCTTGCTTCTCTCATCATTTGAACTACAGTATCACACACATCCTATGCAGCGCTGACATCACTCTCCCTAATGGCATTGCTTTCTCTTGGCTTTGACCTAAATGTTGTCAGACCTGTGTATTTTGTCCATGTTTAGAACTGTAAGGTTTCCTGTGATACATAATGTACAGCTTGGGTTAAAGTTATGGAATCAGGGTTCCTCAAGGTCGGGTTGAAGGCCACAAGCATTTGGATTAACAGGCCTTTTGAGGGAATGCGAAGTACCTGCAGAGTAGACAGGTTTCTCCTGTTTCTGAGGCTTTATTGCAATGGGTAGTTTGCATTCTTTGCTGATCTTCCAGACAGGAAAAAATTCTGTGTCTTGGGAATGCAAAAGGAACTCTTGATTGGAAAGGTATCGGCTCAGAGTTTATGCAGCCACTACATTTCAAAGACCTGTTTTCTAGTTCCAGAGGGACCAGCGTACACCTCTGTCAGGTTGCAGGACCTTTGGATGCCAGAGTGTAATGAATGGAACAAACTATCATAGTACAGTGCCTATCACTTCAATATAACTGGGGGTGAAACCAAATTGATTTAGAGTAGTATCACTCATACCAGGCAGAAAATAAGATTAAGGGTTGAAATGATGAACGATGGCAAGGATGGTAAGTCATTTTCACAGAAACACAACTGTGCAGTTTTCCTTGTTCCTCCCATGTCATGAGGGTGATGGGTGGCAAAGGGTGACTTTTGCATTCTCAGATCTCTAACTCTTTCTATTATTGTTTTCTCCTCTAACCTGTCCCACAGTTATCTGTGTAGTTGTGTTCTCACAGGAGAAGAAAACTCACCAAACTTAGCAATGGTGAGGGAAGCCACCAGAGCTTACCAGGTATGATTATCAAGAATGGTGCAGTTACTTTATTTCTGGTTGAGGTGAGCTCTTGATTACCAAGCAACATATAGCAATACTACTCAAATGGGCCCTATGAGCTAAGCAGGAGGTAATTTGAAGCTATCCAAAACACCATGTGACCAAAACCAGCAGCAAAGCTCTTCAGAAATATTTTGTTTTCTAGTACAGATGGATAGGTGGGAGTTTAGTCATCAAAATCCTGTCCCCCACAGACAGTTGTAGTATTATTGTGTTCCAGCCTTCTCAGCCACCTTTTGCCAACATCTGTGGCTGTTTCACTTAAGAAGTAAAAGCTTCCTTCTGATTTGGCTTTCAAAAAAACCCAAAACAGGTATGTTGCAGAGATGTTGATGGATTATTGGTGGTCTTTTTTTTGTTTCTTGCAGCTTGGCATACAGAGACTAGTGGAGTCTGGCAGATATGATACTCATGAAAATTTCACAGTGATCATCCAGCCTTTCCTCCAAAATCCCAAGATTCCTCTTGGTCAGGTATGGTCTAAAGAGACTTCTGCATGCAAAGGACTAAGTGTGGGTATCTAAACTTTAGAGATTATATGCAAAATAGTTCCAGCTTGTTCTGTGCTTTTCTTATTAGAACTTGATGCTTTTTGATATAGTATATCAGATTTTTTCATATAGTTAGCAGTTCTTTGTTTTACATATTGTGCTGTCAACATTAATTACTGTTTTGGAAAATTAATCAAAACCTGAATTTAGAGGATTGTGTATGTTCTCCAGGGTACATAAATATTTTTCTTTCTGAAAATATAACGTTTAATGTAAGACAGGGATACTAAGTTACAGTTCTTAAAGCAGTATAGCTGCATTGCTCCTTGGAGAGTGCAGCATCACCTCCTCTTCATGTCCCATAACTCATTCTTCTGTGTCTGACAGAAAGAGAAGTTTACATATGATCTGGTGGAAGTAGTAGTTTTATGCAGTGAGCCCTTTTTACTGTTATTGGCAATTATATTTCAGTACCTTGAATGGTAAGTCTCAGTAAACTGTAAATCTAGGAAATCACCCAAACCTCCTCTGAAACTGAAAGTCCATTTGTTAATTTTCACATGCATCTGCACTTCCTCATCTCACCTGGAAATAAGAGCTGATGAGGCAAAATATTGAGCAGGGATTGCTCTGGTATAATTGAACTGGAGCGATCCTGAAAATGCTGGCAATAGCTAGAGATAAGTTTGAAAAGTTCAGATGCTGCTGCAGACAAATCTGGAAAACTGTCTGAAATCTTCCCAGGAAAAACAGGCTTTGATTTTTTGGGGTGGTTTTTGTGTTGTTTGTGGTTTTGTTTTTTTGGTATGGAGATGGGGAACACAGAAATATAAACAGAAGCAGCAAAATATTTCTGAACTTTTTTATAGTCCCACAAGCATTAGTTCAGATTTTAAGAAAGCTCAGGATGCTCTTTTTCCTTATCTCACACAACATTCAGATGTTTCTGATCTGAAAACTCTGCCTCTAAAATTGGCAAAAAATCAGATATAGATGCAAATTTTGGTAGTTGTTGCCTAATAAGCTAGCTAAACACACTGAATTAAAACTTGCTCAAGTTTTGAGGAAGGACTGTTCTGACCAAAAAAATGTTTCAATCATCTGTGACCTAAACTCTTTCTCACCTCAATACTCACATGAAAGCCAAGATATTTACATTTCCAAACTCCATTTCCTTGAGAATCTGTATTAAAGTACAATATTGCTCAGAAAGGAGACTGTACTGGTGTACTTTGTCAGCCTGCTTGCCTTCGCTCCAACACTTACTCGCTTCTTGCTCCTTTCAAACTTGTAGAGCTGACACAATTGTGAACAAGTAGATGGGCTCTTTTCCTCTCGTAAAGCATTCGTAACATGCTTGTTATCATGTAAAGGTACTGCAGAGCATAGTGGTGCCTGTGGTGCCAGTTCTGATGATGTGCCAAGGAGAGGAACACATCTTTACTGCAGAACCCAAAGAGAGACTAGGCATGTAATTGAAAATGGTGGGTTTGCTGCTTCTGGGTGGATTTGCCCTTGGATGCACATAAGCATCTGCAGTTAAGCATTTCTGGTAGCTCACGGACCTGCTGAGGTATGCTTTGTATCATCAGGTAATCATGATGATTTCCACATTGGAGCAGCAAGAACAAGTAGCATGAACTTCCCATTACTGGCTCTGATTTGGCCTCAGCAACCCCAAGTTGGAGCTGTGTGGATTCTTCTGCACTCAGAATTCCTTTACGGTTTCATTTGCAGGATGGGCATCCAGATGTCTCCTACTTTGCACCTGACTGCTTCCATCCAAGCCAGAAAGGCCATTCTCAGCTTGCCAGGGCTCTCTGGAATGCTGTGGTAAGGTGACAGGCTCTGCATACAATGTGGTTTTTACCTAGACCTGACTATGATTAAAATAATCTCTGTAATAAACATTGCAATGAAGGTCTGGATAGCACTGGATCTTGTGTTTGTTTCTTCTTTACTAGTCAGATACCCTCAAATTTTTGGCGCTACTCTCAGGCTAGAATCTACTTGCTTCTTAAAATGTGTGGGGAGGAGAAGAAGAATCATGCTGTAAGTGCATGATCACAGTCATTTGTGATTTCAGCTGAGCAGCTTCAAGTCTATTTCACCCATTGTCATGAAAGGCAGGACAGTATTCAATAAGGATGATGTTTCTATGAGCTGATGTGGGAAACCATCAAATAAAGAATTGTAACTGCATAATGAATTTAAAAGAGATTACTTAGAAGTTTGTTTTAAATCCATGTGTGGTGAATGTCTCATTAGGAATTAAAGTGGCTTTATTCAGTTTAGCTTTACTACCTTTGGAAATTAGTAAAGCTCAATAAAAATGTGTTGTTCAAGGTTGCTTAAGCACACCAATTTTGCTTAGCATTGCAGTGCAGTAGGAGTACACATAGAATCATAGAATTATTAAGGTTGGAAAAGACCTCAAGGATCATCAAGTCCAACCCAACACCACGTAACTCACTAAACCACGTCCCTAAGCACCACATCTACATGTTTCTTGAATACCTCCAGGGATGGTGACTCCACCACCTCCCTGGGTAGCCTGTTCCAATGCCTGATCACTGCCCCTGTACTCGGCACTGGTGAGACCGCACCTTGAATGCTGTGTTCAGTTTTGGGCCCCTCACCACACGAAGGACATTGAGGTCCTGGAGCAGGTCCAGAGAAGGGCAACGAAGCTGGTGAAGGGTCTGGAGCACAGGTCTTATGAGGAGCGGCTGAGGGAGCTGGGGTTGTTTAGTTTAGAGAAGACATGTACTCAGAGGTGGTATCTCAGATCCTGGATGGTAAATTCTGTATTCTTTGGGGTAATATCTTAATAGCTGACATGATTGCTTGCAATCATCAAGCAGTACCTCTAATAATTTTTTTTTAATCTTCTATGCATAAACAGCCTTTTGTTGGAGATGCCATCATGCAGCTTAGCTATAAAAATTGAGGGACTCTTAAAGTCTTGCCTTTTATGCAAGCGAAGAAAGTTTACGACCTTGCCTTCTGGCGAAATTCCAAAGTACTTCAGGTGCCTGCCAAAATCCTCCAGGAGTTTAAACTGATTCAGTGTAGCTTTTCACTTCCCATTTTAAGCTGCTTTCTAGAGTTGCTGTTTTGTTATGCAATTGCCATTTTCTTCCTGAGAAGTAGATGCATTTCGGCCTTGGGTAAATCAAGGTTTGTAAATACAGACAGCTTGATATAAATTTGAAAGATATATTTAGATTCTTTGGATTAGAATTGTTATACAAATATAAAATGAGCCAACATCATCACCAAATAGGGTTTTTTGTCTTCCTTTCTAGTTACAGCCTGTAGGCAAGAAAGCTGACTCATTTGATTTCACGGCTGACATTGTCCTTGACTGCCCAACTCAGGTAAATATTACCCACACTGTGGAAGCTGGGTATCAAGTGGCTGTATGTGCTTGTGCTTGTTGCAGAGAGCAGGCGTTCCATATGTCTGAAACAAATTTACTGAAAATGTTTGTTCTCTGCTTACCTCTGAGTGAGCAGGTGGTCTCATATAGCTGCTCTGTTGTCCCTTGGCCTTTTATTGTGCCACGAATACTGATTGACAACAAGCTGATTTGTGTGTTTTCATCTGTAGGAGAGGCTGGGTTTTGTTATGTTTGTGAAGTGCAGAGGCAGCTCAAGCAGCAAACCGCAGAACTTTTCATTAACTTTCCCATCAGAATCAGTGGGGTTTGAGCACCACGGCAGCTCTGAAAACCTCTAGTATGTGTTATCTTTTGAACTAGTGGCAGGTTGGTTCTCCTGGCCTGATCCATAAGAGGGATACTTCAGACTCTTTGGAAGCTGCTTCTACAGTTATAAAATAAACTGCTGAACTTGCCGTACAGTATCAGCATGTGGAAATGACCACTGCAGTCAGCATTAATTGACTCCATTTCTTCAGCAGTTTCAACAAGGAGGCCAAAGAACTGAACAGACCAGGGAGCTGAGTTGTACTCTTGGGTCTGGAGACAGTGATTCAAGTAGTACAGGAGGATTTTGTCTGTACTGTGTGTCCATCCTGTCAGAAAAGGAAAATCTGCTAAGTTATTAATCAACATGTTTCAAAAGCCCTTAGATTCACCTAAATTGATCCTACTTCATTTTACATGGTATTCTTTCCAGGCAGTTCAGATTAATTTAGCAACTTCTTCAGTGCCAAATAATGTGGATTTTATACTACTTTCCCTTTGTCCACTCCTATTCAAAGACACTGCTTTTGAGAAGAAGGCATAGAAAAGTTTAGTGTCCCTTACAAAGAATATATGACCATTGTTTCCAGAAATGGTAAGCCCACAGTGCTTTGAAAAAATAATTGATAGAAGTGCCAGTAGCTTTCCCTGCTCAGAAAGCTCTGAGATGAAGACTATGGAACTATGCTATAGAGGAATAAATAGGCAATTTCCAGGGGATTTCACCTTCTGTCTTACTAAAGGGAGTAGTAAATTATTTCAGTTTCTGACACCCATAAATTCCATTTATTGTTCCCACAGTTTCTCGCTATAGTTTTAAAGTTCTACTTCAGGTAGTCATGTCCATGAAAATATCAGGTGTGCTAGCAAGACAGGGAAAATTACTCTATTGAGGCAACTTAAAGTAGGATAAAACCCTGCAAATAAAAGAACAGTGACTCTTTTAAGCAATTAAATATGTCTTCTGATTTTAGTGCTTTGTAAGATCTCCTCATGCAGACACTGGAATTACTCTTAATAGAGATAAGTGGGCATCCCACTGAAATTTTTTAGCCCATACAGTGCGCATGTCTTCCTGAACACATGTTGCATTAGTAGGCAGCAAAAATAACCATACCATTTATACAGCCTCTCTTGGAGGGAAGAATGATCTTATCAGTAATCAATTTTTCATCTCCTCTCTGCTGACAAAGGAAGAACTGCCCAGGTTTCTCTAGACTTTACATCAGTGTCTTTTGAAAGGATTAAGCATCTGATAAAGTCTAAGTAATTTGTGGAAAGTTAGGAGAGGAAAGTGTTAAACTGAAATTGGGATCTGGGATATGTAATTTTTGCTGTAAGGTGCTAAACACAAATTTTACTTCTAAATTCTAAGGAAAGAGCGTGGTTTCAAAATCCAGATCTCCATTTTGCAGCTTAAGCAATTACCTTCTTGGTGATATGATGTCTTGATATCACTAGCTATGGTCTGTGCCATGTGTTTATTGCCTAATTTTTCTAACTTTTGTATTCCTCTTTCCCCAGAACAAACCATTCCTGGCAACGTACAAGAATAGCAACTACACATATCCACCTGTGGAGCCCACTAATCAGCCAACAGAGGTAATTGTTGCACCTTTTGTTGCATTTTAGGCAAGCTATGCAGAGCTGTATATGGTGACTGTTCACGCATAATCCTGAATTTATAGATGACATAAATCATTCCCAGTTTTCAGAAAAGGAAGGCTATATTGTGTTGCATTTTTTCTCCTGCGTAAACAAATGTTGAAATTCTCTTTCCTGAAAGCCAAACAAAATTAATTGTTTTAATTGGCGCAATTGTATAAAAATTGTGCTCAATAGTAAGTCCCCTGGGAGACATTATCAATTCAGAGAGCAAGTTCTTCACAACAGGGGGAAGAAAATTTAGAACCCTGAACCCCCAAATGATCTGAAGAAGGTTTACATATTCTCTTCTTGAGCCACTGTATCTCCAAGCACTCAAGTAAGCTTAACCTGCAGAGGGCAGTCATCTTTACGTTATTGGATATGTGGCCAAATGCAAGTGATAGGAACCCATTTTCAAAGGGATTCACTTTCCACAATGACTGAGCAGCTACCGCAAAGTAGATGAAACAAACTGCGGAAACACACTTTGTGTAGGACTTGAAGAAAAGGGGCAGTTATTTGCTCTGGGCAAACAGCTGCAAGCATGCAGACTAAGTGTGGTTGGAGATGGCAGTCAAAGTGTGCTGGGGTTCCTCATGCCTAGCCAAATTATGAAAATCTCTGTGTGCCTTTAGGGTTACAAAGGGCAACAGCTGTTCTTGTTTCAGCAGGGCACAGTTTCCAATATTGGAATGGGATTTTTATCTGCAGAGCTGAGTTTTGCTTTTAATGGATAATTCTTGCACTTCCATTGAATCTCAACAACAGCTTTTTGACAGGGTAAAGGAAAGAAACAGTAGAGAGAGTAAAGGAACAGTTTCCTCTCTGATCTAGAAATAAACCCAGCTGTCCTTTCTAGCCACTGCAATGAGCCTTTAACTAGATGGCTGACAGCAGAGCCTATTACACCATTTTTTACAAGAGCGGATTATATTGTCTTGATGTTTTTTAACACTAGCTGTGCTTTCTGAAGATCACTGGTCCACGTAGTTTTTCTCTGGATGGTAGAATTGTGTAATCATAGAATAACTGGGGCTGGAAAGGACCTCAGGACATCCCTAGTCCAACCTCCCACTCCAAGCAGGGCTGGCTCTTAGATCAGCATAAGCAGATGTCTTTGCTCTTGCAGGGACTGCCCATTACAACAATTACAATTTTTCCGTCACTGCCTTCTTAGCTAATATTGTTGCTCACTACCAAAACATGTGGGTGGCACATTCATCAGCTGTTTCTGCTGGTGAACCAAGATGTCCTGTGACGTGTAGTTGACTCCATTTTCTCAACTGGTGGAATAAACATAATGCCTATTATATCACCTACAAATGTATGGTAAAGTCCAACTATTTAGAGGCTGACAGTGCTCTTTATTGAAACTTTTGAAGCTTCAGAATTTTTTCATATTTTATATTCAGTGAAAGCAAGCCCTTTTGGAAAGTTTCTAGGAAAAGAATAGGTTTCTAGCAAGGTACATGGGAAATAATAAAAAATAATATAATACATTAATATAATACTATAGCTTTCCAGAGTATTTTATTGTTCATTTTTGTTTAGTTTGGTTTTACCTCTGATGTCTTTTGATACAGAGTAGGACTTCAAACCTGGAGAACCCCACTTTCTAGGTCATGGACAAAATCTCCAGGCTGTAGAGGAGGAGAAGAAAAATAATATTCCTCATGGAACTTTGTCATAAGCAATATTTCTAGAGGAAATGTTTTGCCTCTGAAAAATTTTATGCTTTGGCTAGAAAAATTCACCAAAAGCAATCAATATTTGGACAGTATTCCACAAAAAAGAGGAAAGCACTTGTTGAGCTATATAGGCACCAAACTAGGGTCTATGTCTTAACTTGGTTTTGCCCTTCACTGTACAAGTAAACCATATATGCATTCAGTGTTATCTTCTAACCACGAGGTGAACCAATTTTGTAACTTGCCATTTCAGAACTGGGGCAGTGATCTGTCATGTCTGGAACAGGCTCCGTCCAGTCGTGTCCCAACATCAGGTGAGAAAGTACTTGTAAGCTAAAATTGCAAATAGGAAAGATTTCACCTTTTGTTTTTTAAACACAATAAGATCTTGAAATTGCATATCATAGGTGAAAAGGAAACTACAAAAGCTGATCTATTTAGCAGTAAAGGAAATAAGTCTGTCTTGCCATACACAGCAAAGTTCTGCACCACAGCAAGTGTGCTATGTGTGGACAAATACAATCACATTTATCATGTACATATATCATAAACAACAGCACAGCAGATTAAAATTGCCTTGGCAAGTAAGTGGCTCTGCAAGTTTGACCCACCTGGTGAGCCTACTCTGATGAGCAGTGCACTAGGAGCACTGTGTGTAGTTGGAAGGCTTTACAGGGAGGTTGCCAATAGGAAGTATTGATCTATGACACAAGCCTGAAAACCAACTAAAAGAGATTCAGTGTATGCATCTCTAAATATATCTAATCTGTTTTCATTTTTTTTCCTAAGACATTTTAAGGTCCATTTATTTCCATGTTAGTTGAGTACACTGTTGCAAGCAAAGGCAAGAAGTTACGTCTTTTGCCTAGCTGACGCACAGAACTTGAGACTCATTCTCCCTAAAAGTCTGTAAAAAGACCATCAGATTGGAACCAAAAACTTGCATCTTTGTTCTGTTAAACAGTATTTTGTGTCAGTTGTCAATAATCCTGCTTTATTCTCCTACTGGTTCTTAGTACATGAGCTACAACCTGCTGACATCAAAGTCATAGGAGCACTGGGAGATTCCCTGACTGTAAGTACCACGTGTTCTCACATTTAGAATGAGAAGAACAATTGTTCATTTCTGCCTAGATGTGGTTGTGTCAGACATCATTAGACAGAAAGCAAATTACTTTGGCTTGGCAAAGCAAAACTCATCTACCTGTGTCCCTTTGCAAAGAAATAGCCTGAAGGGATATGAGTGACACTGGTAATTGTGTAATCCAGTAATGAATAATTCAGGCCAGAACAGAAATGGGATCACATTCTTTATTCCACAGTTTATTAAAGTGTTTTTGAAAATGGAAATGCCTTATAGGAATAGTCTTTTCTGACATAAAACCAAGAGCAAGCAGTTGGGATTTTTCAGGCAATGAGAGATCTTGATGAAAATTCCTATGGAAATAATTGCAGAATGAAGTGTTTCTCACTTGAGATAATTCTGATACTAACGTATTTCGGAATTTTGCTTTCAGATGTTGCTTCCTGGTTTAAGCATCTTCCAGTTAAAACTCTGACATATTTAATGTACCAAGAAATACAAACTGAAAAGAGTAGGCACAGAAAAGAATAGCAAAGAATACTGCAGATCTATGCCAAAGTTTTCTGAGAAAAAGTTCCAGAATTACACAGCACTACAGAATTGTTCTAGCATGGGATGAAAGCAAACATTTGTGTCAACATTTCCCATGAATTTTGAGTCCTGAGCTAAACTGGTGCGCATTCTAGCAGCTTCAGCTCCTGTAGAGCCCAGAGGGAGGGACCGAAGCCCTTAAATGCGCAGGCTTACCTACAGGCATGTATGCATGTCTTCACTTCCCCATTAGCTCTGAAGCTGATTTTGCTAGACCTGATGTAATCGTGGCTTTCCTCCCTGTTTCTGAGCTTTGAGCTTTTCTTAGAAGACCTCAGCAATGACCCTGCAAGTCTCCCTCCTGTCCATTGCTATGCCTCTTAAAATTAACTGCTTTATTTCCACCCCCACATCTAGTGCTAGACATGTGCACTAGCACACCTCTTCTTTTTAAAATTTTAGTTCTTTCAGTACATGAAACATTTCTGAGAGCCCTAGTCATAAGGGCTAGACTCTGATGCTTGAGGTCCCTGCCACAAGAGCTGAGCAAGGCAGTTTTTCATACTGCTATTATTCATGCAGTTCCTATTAGTTGCTATTGCCACGGCCAGGTGTGACTGGGGTTTTTATTAAGGGATTTATTGCTGGGGGTGGAGGGAGCAGAAAAACTGACAGAGCTTTTCCTGCATATGTGTACACAAACACAGCCTGTGCCACACGCGAAGTACAGAATAGCCAGCAGCAGTGCACACTTTGTAGTGCCTAACAATCCCTGGCATGGAGGGACTGTAGCAGCAAAGATCTGCCTCGGTCCACTAAGGCACTGATTTTCCTCCTAGTATTTCCCACTAGAGCCCTGAATGCAGTCAGTGTTTATGGCTGAATTGATACCATGGCTTTTTGAAGAATACAAACTTAAGTGAAACCACTAAGAAACTATAAAGCTGAGAAGAACATATTTTCATGATTGCTGTCCTGAAAGTGGCTCAGGATGCTGACCTTGCTAGGGGTCTGTCCCAGTCCTGTGAGCTACTCAAATCCATCACAAATTTCAGTGTTCTGATGGCTTTATTTATTTATTTATTTATTTAGAAAAGATATTAAAGTTCACACTGCAGGAAGGCTGTTGTCAGTCTAGATGCAGTTGGAATTTAATAAAACATTGAGAAATTTATTCATGTCACTGGCTAGAATGCATCTGTCTGACTTCTCAGCACCAATACACAGTGAAAGCAATAGATATGCCAGCATGCTTATCTGTACTGGCAAAAAAAATCGGGCCTACACTTCATCAAGTTTGTGTGTTAGACTAGCAGACTGTATCCAGCTGAGGAAAAGTAAATTTTATACGAAAGATTTGTTTTCTTGGCAGATTAAAAAGCAGCTCCTCTACTGATTTATTTACAGCTATAACTGGCTGTGAATTTTTCATAAGTGTGTTTTTTAGGGTTTCCCCCCCCCACCCCCCCGGGATTGTTAAGTCTCCCTCAAAATTGTCTTTCTTCAGGAAATGCCAGGAAGAAGCATTTTCCATCAGAAAAATCCAGTCAAATACAAAGATGTTGATGTTAATCTGGGTCCCATTGTGTTGCTAAAACAATATTGGAGTCATAGTTCTAAAGCCTTATGTCCTTGACCTTACAGTCTGATGCCTTCTGGCTAGAGTATATCTTCTCTGGTGCTCCTTGGTCTACTATCTAGATGNGTGAACATGCTCTGTTTTCTCTTTCTCTATTTTTGTCTACAGACAAAATTAAAAGTGTGGGTCACTTGGTTGTGTAGTTATGTACTTAAGTATGTAAATGCAGGGGTAGGATGCTGAGAGCAAGTATTATTTGGTAAGGATTGGAGGAGTCAGGACTGGAAAAGAAAGGGAGTGATTATTGGGGGCGTGGGGAGGGGAGGGCAGGGATAGTGGTTGTGGTTGTTTTTGTGGGGGTTTTTTTTGCTTTTTTCTTTAACCAGATCTGGTTGCTACAAGCATGGTCCTGTGTGTCTGATAGTACTGGCTTATTAATTTGAGTTAATTATTTTAGCCTCTTGCTAGTCTCTCTGGAGTTTATTCAAAATATTGCTGTTGTTGTGATTGTCTAATGCAGTGTCTAGTGCTAGAGAGTCTGACTGTGGATTGGCATGAACATGGTGAGAGCACTGCATGTATATTCAATGAAGATGTCCCAAAAATTTTTGATATTGGAAAGTGGACAAAGGCAATACATGTCAGAGTGGGTGTGAATCTCAATATACATGCTAGAGTGGAAGGAAACTGCCTACTTCATATGGGCAGAAGTATGGTTGATAAGCATGTGCACATGTATATGTTCTTTTCTTCCCCCCTTGTGTGTATCTGGAGGCATAGATATCTTCAGGAGGGGCTGCCAGAAGTGGTATAAGAACGCACTGGCTATGCACACAGACAAGTTTTGAATGCTAGAGGCAGAAGCTCTTTTCCTAATCAACATTGCAGAATCCCAGATAGGTCATTAATGAGCATTAATTCAGTCTCCTATGCGTAACTGCACACAAACATAGTTTCAGCAAGGTCATGTGCAGCAACTTTGGTGAGGAAATATGCCCTTCTATGATGGGCATCCCAGCATGTCTATATGAAAAATCAGTTCTCCCAGTATGCTCTGTTCCCAGCCTGGAGACATAGTTTCTATCTTAGCTGATGTCCTGCTTGATTAAACGTGAAATCTCCTTTCAGTACTTTCCCTGTAGTCTTGTGGCTTATCTCCTTAGTACTGCAGTCTCTTAGTCTTTTTGTTTGTTTGGTTGGTTGGTTGGTTTGTTGTTTTTTTTGTTCCTGGGCTGCTACAGCAACATATGGTGACAGTAAGACAGATGGTTATGGGATTAACCCTACTTGGTGATTTTGTTCTTTTGTAGCATTGGAGGTGATGGGACCCTGGAGACTCAGACTACTTTACCCAGTGAGTATCCTGGAAAATCAACATGAGAAAAGTATTACTCTGAAAGCAGTCAAAGTGGATGCTAGGAAACATCTGGAAATGGTCATGCTTTCCTTGTGAACGGTGGGGAATGCCTGTGGATTGTGGATATGAGCAGTTCATGTGAATCACAGCTGAAACCCAGACTGACCTGACCAGCTGTAAAGTTGATTCAGCCCCTCCATGTCACAGGACCTGCATGTGATTGTATTGTCCTTTTGACAGAAACGATTAGGAGTAAATGTGCTAAAGGTGACAGAAGTTCATGGCAGACCTGCTCCTCCCTTATTTCATTTTGTCCTTTCCAGTGACTGACTGTAATCATTGTTGGCAAATGAAGGGTTATAAAACAATTAGTAGTCCAACTAGAGAGGGTCATTGACAAAGTTATGGTTCCTCCTGATGATTTAATGTTGCTACATTACACTGAAAAAAATCTAAAAATACTGTAAATTTCTTGTCCTAGTGTTCTGTGTAATCAGGCCCCGTAGCTGCCATAGAAACCATTAAGTGGTCAGTGTGACCATAAATTCGAGGGGACTTTGTTCACGATTTATTTGTATGTGATCCACGCTGTGGAGTGGTGTGACAATACCTGACATCATTGGTAATAAAATCTGATACGCTTTGTCTCGTACCCCGCACATCACTGCGTTTAAAGAAAAATAGAAGGCACATTTCATTTATGCATTATAAATGAGGGTCTATAACGAGGTTTCAGACGGCGTTACAGACACAGTAACAACAACAGTTTTCAGACATCACACTTCCCTGCTGAGGGTTTTGATGACATCTCGAAATGTGAATAAAATTCACTTCTCTGCAATAAATATTAGTATCTTGGTGGGTAGCTGGAGTGGGAGGTAGAGGGCCATAGTTGGAGCATTTGCTCCTGGTACATGAAGGAAAGTAACTATTATTATTTAGGTGCTCAAATTCAAGACTGGTGAGTTGCCTGGGACCTGTGCATCTCCTGGGCTGCCAGGCTCTGGCTTCTTGAGGCCATGAAATAGTTGCAGTGCTAAAGCTTGGGCAGTAACTGGATTTTCCAAGGCAGGTGTGTCTATAGCTTCTGTAAGGTCACAGGAAATGAGGGGAAAATTCCAGAGTCTGTATTCTCACCACTTGATTGGCTTGCGCTTCTGCAGGAGGCAACACTGCCAATTGTCCTGTGGATGATTAAACACTGTGTTTTCTCTTTTTAAGATATCTTGAAAAAATTCAATCCAAAGCTCTTTGGGTTCTCCACCGGCAGCTCTAAGGACACAGCTGGGTTCAATGTTGCAGAGGCAGGTGCGACAGCACGGTAAGCATGATCACAACCAAGAAAGGGTAAAGGGGGGAGAACTGATGGACTGGCAGTTTATCTTTGAACCACATGTTAAGGTTGAGTTAATACTGATGACCTACTTGTACTGAGCATATTTCTGTGGTCTGATCTTTTTAAAATATTTATTTATTTATTTAAATTCTGTATTTGGGGGATTTATTTGTACTTTTTTCCAAATTAGAGACAAAGAGAAATGTCCTTTCTCCATTTAACCTCTACCCAGAATTTCTGAGCCAATGTCTTAGTTATGCTCCTGATTCTACTAGTACCTTTGCCTCTGATTCACTATCAGGTCATAACTGTAATGAGAAAAAATTAATGGCCATCTCTCCTTTATTCCTTGATTTCTGGGAAATGTGCCTCAAACTAACAAACAGAAACCCACTGCTACCCTAATGGCATTAAAAACTGTGTTTGCAGTGCAAAGAAAAAAAAACAGAATGAGTGACAGGGAATTAATTCCTTTCTACTCCTTTAGAAAAGCTCTACTAGTCTGTGAAGAACCAAAAAGTCTAAGAGTGTGTTGCATATGCTGTGCCTGCTCTATGGATACTCATGGGATTTGTTTCCACGAGTTTGTGACGCTTCTAACAGTCATTAAATTTACTGCAAGAGAGTTTCAGGATAGGTAGCAAAGCCTGGGTGGCTTCTAAATATGTGCCCCAACCAGACTCAGGGCAATCAGTATGGTTCTGAGAGTGCAAATAATGTAGACACATTTGTGTAGCTGCTGGAGAGACGCATGGATTATTAATTTAAGCACAGTCTCATGCTAGTATATCAGGGGCTCAAGTTTCCAGCTGGTGACTCAGCATGGTTTGTTCTTCCCTTTGAGGACATTGCATCCTGCCCAGAGCTGGACTGGGACACTCCAAGCTGGCAGTTCCACAGCGTAAGCAGGATCTTGCAGCAATAAGACAAGCTGTAGGAATTTAAGGCTAGATCAGGAAGGCTGGTTAGGTGTCCAGCTTCTGTGTGAGCACCAGAACTCCCCAACTAGATTTCGTAGTATGCAACTAAATGTGTCTGTGCATCTGGGCATTAGTGGTTTTCTCTAAACAAAACGCACTTAAGCCAACTGTGAGATGGGAAGAATTCATCCCTGTTGCCTGCCACTTGGCAGCCATCCTACCTGAAGCCCTTTTAGCTCAGATTATTCACTTGTGCAACTGCTGCTGATCTTGATCATTCTATGTTTGCTCGTCCTTTTGAGGCATCGTTTTCTGTGTGCTGATTTCTGCTGCTCCTAAGATTGCCTCAAATGAGGGGTGGGGACAGCAAAAAGATTATGTGCTTTCAGAACATGCATCTAAAATGCTTCTATCCTCTCTCTGCAGCAATATGTCATCCCAAGCACATGAATTGGTAGAGCTAATGAGAAGCAGCTCGGTGAGTGGAACTTGAGCCACCCCTCAATTCTCCTGTGGTCTCTGGGAGATGATATTAATTGATGGGATGCTTGACTAGTGAAGAGTGCTTTAGTGATGGAAGAAAAGTCAGTGTCCTTGTCTCTGGTGTGCCTTCCAAGATGAATGTGCCAGGAGTTAGCTTGTGAGTGATAATAATTTACCTGTACAAATCCAGGCGGGTGAGGTGCAAACACATAAAGCAGAGACTAATGTAGGGTGCAGTGTGGCCAGGAGTTGTAAGGATGGTAGTGAGGAAGAGAAGAGATCTGAAGGCTCTGTTTAGTTGAGCAGCAGCATTCAAACTGGAGGTCATAAAGGCTGAGTGTAAAATAGCTGAAGCAGGCACCTGGTGACCAACATGAATCACACTATTCACCTTTGGGTCTGGGAAATGGCAATACTGGGAAGGGGGACAACTGGAGCCTTCCCAGGAGATTAGGCCCTCTGAAACTCTGGTTCTGAACAGGCAAGTGATTAATCAGTGGCCAGAAACCTCAGGGTTGGATGAATCCCTGTCATGCCACAGGCTTCTAGGGAATTAGTAGGGGATCTAGTGTTGTGGATCAGCCCTCAGTGGAGCTGGCATAGCAGGCTACAAAGGGAACCAAAAGGGTGACTCACTTTTTTAGTTTAGTGGCTGCTGCTGCAGTTTGGAGAGGGGGCAGTAAATCTGGGAGAAAACTAAGGCTCTTCTGCACCAAGTGTTGGCTGAATTTGAGTGGGTTCAGGGAGAGCACCCTGTAAGGGAATGGGAGTGCCTAGTGCTCCTTGCCTCAAACTGAATGGGAAAGGAAGGTACTGAATAAGCAGGATTTGTCCAAACATGTGTCTCTTCTGTGCCAGCACTCTTCATGGATGCTGCATGCTAACTCCTCTGTCAGTTACTCTGCATTACTGATTGTTTGTCAGACCGAAGGGAGCTGGAATGGCTCTTCAATAAGATAGTACGTGGCTCTAGAGCTTTGTTTTATTCACTGCTTTTTATGCATCGTTAAAAAGAGAGGGGGGAAGTCCCTGCCACACTTCACCTCTTCATGAAAGGCTTTCCAAGCAAAGTGCTGGTTAAGGAGGAGAATTCAGACCTGTGGGAGATTCCCAGGCCCTTCCTCTATTTGTGGGATCCTTTTGCAGATGTTTGTTATGTAAATGTACCACACTAAAAATAGTTGCCTTTGATTCCTTTCTTTGTACTGAACTTACAAAATGTTTTGATGACATCCAGCTCTCAGCAGCGCCTATTGTTAGCTTGCAGTGACGTGGATGCTGCAGCTGCCCTTATATGAGCTCAGTGAAGTCACCAGCCTCCTGGACTCTTCTACTTTAACCCAGCTGGCTGTTCCCTGGGGTGCCCCTTGCACCTCCTGGCCACGGGGTACTATTTGCCCAGCTGGCAGGGATCCCCAGCAGCTCCAGTTCCACAGCTTCATGAGTCACTCCAGCATCCACTCCCACACTGCTTTGTCCCCACGCTCCCTGCAGTGTTCAGCCATGGTTGGCAAATCTCTCCTGTCCATCCCTGTCCTGAAACATTCATTTAGGCATGCTTGCTGCCGCAGACACATTTCCATGCTCAGCTACCCTGACACATCTTGTGTGCTGAAGGAGGTTTCTTTATGAAAGCTGGGGTGAATTGCAGCTAGACTAGCAAACAGTTCACATTTTCTCCCTGGACGAAAGTTGCTTTTTTTCTGCTGTCTTAACTCAGCATGCCTCCTTTCTCTGTTCTGCCATGCTGTCTGTAGCCTGTTTAGCCCCATTTGTGAATGTTACCTCTGCACACCTAAGCATTGGATGCTGCAATCTGTTTATTTTATGTGCTGCTAGAAAATTAACTTCAAGGAAGACTGGAAGCTGATCACTGTCCTCGTTGGAGGCAATGACCTATGCCAGTACTGCTTGGACAAGGTTTGTATCTCTGAATTAGGCATGCTCATCCAAGCACTTGGCAAGTGACCAGCCCTGGAAATTTAACCTTTCCCTCTGTCAGTGAGCCAAAGTTCCTCTTTGTTTAAAAACCACTTAGAAGTCCTGTTTCTTTAATCTGTATGGTATCAGAAAGAAGTGCACAGCTTTTAATATTGGAGCACTGTAGCTCTGGCATTACTTAGGAACCAGCAACCTGCCCTGTATTGAGCAAAACACCAAGGATAAACTGAAGACCTCTCCCAGCTTAACTGGACAAAGCAATCAAGACAGTGGGGTGTCTTAGGCATGTTGTCATGGGGATATAAGTGAAGTTCTATTCTGGAATGCAATTCTATTCTCCATGCAATATTTACTGAGGATGCTTAATTCTTGCTTTAGAAAGACACCAAAAGAAATACCATCAGCTTATAGTGAAAAAGATGTCTTTTATCTAGCTATCAGTGGTCATACCCTCTGAAAAGGTTCCTGTAGCACAGACTGGGGGTCTGGACCCCAGCTCATTGAAATGACCAGGGACTGTCCTCTGTTTTGCTTGTTTTCCTTTAGAGGCTGCTGCCTGAAGCCTTTGCCCCCACAGCTACGGTCACAAAGTCATTGCCTATAGGTTTTGTGGGGCCTGACTGCCTCCATATAAATTGCCCCAGATTGGCAGTTAAAAAAAAAAAATCTCTCTGTTCATAAGGCAAACTAGTCTGGTCTGGGTCCCATAAAAGACAACATCCAAAGATGTGATTTATGTAGTCATTCATCAGACAAAGACTCTGCCAAAAACTATTACATACCTCAGGATTTTCTACAGAGATTAAGGGAATATATTAGTGA
Source organism: Syrrhaptes paradoxus (assembly GCA_013400615.1). Classification (NCBI taxonomy): domain Eukaryota; kingdom Metazoa; phylum Chordata; class Aves; order Pterocliformes; family Pteroclidae; genus Syrrhaptes; species Syrrhaptes paradoxus. Next base: position 14,124 of record VZTO01017342.1, on the reverse strand, counting down.
CATAGAAACACAAGCACTATATCACCTGTGTGCATGTAGCGATAAACCTCTTGATCTGAAAATATATCTGCCAACAAAGGCAAAAAGGAGCATTGAGTCAGTATATCTTCTCAGGGACTGCCTTGCAACTAGAGAGTCTGTGGACAACTTTGTTCAGGCGAAACAGTTAAATTTCTTGGTTCCTGAAAGAAGGCTGATCCAATTTTTATTTAATTACACAGGAAACCTATTCAGTGCAAAAATACATAAAGCACCTTCAGAACACTTTGGATATTTTCTATAAGGAGGTAAGCTTTTAAGCAAGCTATGTTCCTGGCAAGCACGCTGATGTTTTCCTCACCTCTGATAGACTGTCAATGATTCTGTTTCATACAAGGTCGTCTTCCAAATAGCTGGAGTCAGACTGCTCCTCAGTACTGCATTTCAAAAGCTGCATTAGATAATATCCTAAGAAAGTGGTCTGCAGTTTAAGGAAACCTGTGTGTTTCACAGTATTTTTCCTGTAAACGAAACATAGCACAACCCTACTGCCAGTTTTGGTGGCTAAGCCAACTGTACAAAGTTTCATTTAGCCTAGAGAAAATGGAAGAGCCCCAGGGAGAGAAGCAGTGTTTCAGCTGCTGGGAATTTTTTGGCTGACATCCCTGTATGTCTCCCTCCCTCTCCCTTTATACATCATCCTTGCACACGCCACTGGTTGTAGTCAGTGCCATTTGCACTGAGTCCCTGACCTGCGGCTGGCACTTCTTTCTCACTTTGTAGTGGTATCATGTTCTGGGATTTGGTATGTCTGGTTATTATAATCCCTGCAGCTCCCAAGAGCCTTTGTCAACATGGTGGAGATACTGGAGATTTCTGGACTGCGTCAGATTGCAGCAAGCAATTCGGGGTGCGCTTTGACGGCAAAGTAAGTGAGCAAAACAGGTCTTTGCCTTTAAAGTACTATCTTTTTGGATCAATCTAAATTGCTTTTACAGTAGGACATCCACACCGAGCTTTCCAAGCTACTTTCACTGCAGCCTTTACTTGATGCCCTAGATCCTGTCAACTTTCTATTACTTCTTCCAATACTTCAGCTAGAAGGCATGTGCCTGTAGATAGCAAAGTTGTCACTTTTTTTCTCAGCTCTAAGGCAGCATGTCACAGCACAAGTCATCATACAATTACTGTACTACTGAACTTCAAAGCCTTTTTTGCCCAGCCATCCACTGCTCAGCAGCACAGACTGACGTCCCTGATGCCTCTCCTTCTATTTGGTCTGGCATTACCTATGGTGCAAGCTGGGCTGTATACAGCAGAGCACGCAACCAGGAGCTGCTTTTCACACCTAATGGAGGAGATCAAAATCCTAACTCAAAGAAGATTGAAGGACTTGTTTTAGAAAGCAGCAGTGCCTTTACAGGAGTCAGCATGGACATGAAAGGGCTGTTTAGTCTAGCAGAGAAAGGTATAACAAAGACCAGTGGTTGGAAACTGATGCCTAATGAATTAAAATGAAGTTAGGCACAGATTTTTAATAATAAAAGAGATTAACTACCAGAACAACTAGAAGGGAAAATAATGAACTGACTGTCTTGCTTGCTGTCTTCATATTAATTACAAGCACAATTTTGGAGGATGCATTTCATGAAGCACAAGTTATTACCCCTTGATATGGGGTAACAGAATAAAACACCGTTGTCTGAGAAGTCAGACTACATTAATGATTTGTCTTTTCCACCTTTAAAACACTAGACTTCTGAAAATCTGCTGTAAGCTTGTATGTAGGGTTTTGTTGGGTTTTTTTGTGGGTTTTGGTGGGTTTTTTATTACTATTCTAACACATTATTTCCTGCTAATGTGTGGCATACTAAACACTTTTGTGTTTGATTCAAGTTGTCCTGCGGCTCTTACTAGCTATTACAGGTGTTTACTTTGAAAACTAAGTCAGTAGGGATTTTTTTTTTCTGAAATATCTGTCAATTTCTAAGGCAATGAGGTGGCTCTCCTTTGGCCTGTGAGCTTTATGCACATATCCTGAGCTTCTTGAAGCAGGCACACATTGCAGAGGAGTTGTATAGGCTATTCCAGGTTGGCTTTTAATTCTAGTATTTCTTTCATTGAAGGAAAGTTTGCCCATGTTTCTTAAACCCCAAGGAAAATTCTTCTGAACTAGAAGAAATTAAAAGAGTTAACAGAGATTTTCAGGTAATATCTTGATTCTGTAACTGGTCATCTTCACTTGTGTCTTTTTATATTGCTTCCCTTACTGCCCTTCCTCTCACGCGCGTTCCTCAGCAGGACAGAGAGGACTGGGAAACAGCTTGGCTACAGTCCCACTAAAACCCTTCCCTACTAACCAGTTAGCAGCAGTGCAAGTCTTTCTACACTGCTTTATGATTTCACCTC
>VZTO01017341.1:25982-36737 GCA_013400615.1 Syrrhaptes paradoxus | reverse complement strand
TATATGTATGTATATATATGCCTATAATGTATAATACATGTATCTATAGTTATGTATACATTTATATAAATTTATATTTCTCTATCTAAATATTCATGCAACTATAAGAAATAACATTTCAATAGTGTGTCCTTTTCTTTAAAGTCCAACAAAAAACTACTTCCATTAATTATCATATTGGCACAAATGCCTTATTTTTTTTGTGTAGAAAGGAGTGTTGCTTAGTGGTTGAGCACAAGCCTGGAAGGTTTTTACTGTTCCTGAGGACTCGGAGTAAGTCATTAGCTGCTCCACAGCTGTTGTACATTTGTGAAATAAAGTGGTGGCCAAAATGACTCATGGCTGGTTTGAAAGGCAAGGGAAGGGGGTTGTTGACTGTGCTTTGGAAATTTCTGTTACACTCACAGAGTTTTGATGGTGAAATAGCTGCACTAGTAATTATTCTGGTTGCTGCTAATGCCCCAGCTAATGCCAATGGCTTCTGAAGAGAGGAGAAAAAAAAAGAGATGAATTTCCTTCTGTAGAGTAAGTTATCTGAACTCTGATTACTTTGACTTGATGATGTATGGATTTCCATTTAGGTTTACCGTGTTAGGCTATAAATCAAGAATCTTAGCTCAGTGAATGACTAGTTCAGGATGTGTCTTTTATGTTATAATTGATTTAAAATAATTCCACTTCATTGTCAGAACAAGCTATACCTTAATTCATGATAAGCTCAAAGAATTCCTTATCTGGAAACCCATCCAGATCAGGGCAAATTTTGCACTTGGCTTCAGTGGGGCTGAATCAGATCAGAGTGTTTCATTAACCGCTGACACTAAAACAATCTTGTAGTTGTGCAACTATTAACTAAAATTGTAATTTTGTAATAAAAGCGAGCCTAAAAATGACTTACTAGTTATGTATTCTATGATTAGAGAATCTTTCTGTCAATAAGACCTTTACACAGTTGCTGGGTATTGGCAAGGGTTTTGATTTTGTGCTGCTGATCATTACTCTGAGTTTTGTCCCTGATTGGAGCTGGAACCAGTTCAGCCCCTGGAATAATGCACCATAATACGCTGCAGTTCAAAGGAAAAGCTGCAAAGTAATGATCTCCATGAGCATCCCCTAAGCCGCCTGCCCTGAATGATTGCTGATGGCTGAATTGCCTCATGTGTTGTGCTGGAATAAATGTAGGTCATGGTAACGTGGATTTATCATTACGATTTTGGCTCCCGTGTCCCTCTCTGACCGTGTGCGGGGACAGGCACAATGTGCTCGGGGTTGGTGCCTCTGCAGAGAAATGTCTTTTTTCCTCCAACACCGACCAAGCCTACGCTTTCATGGTTATTAGAGCAGTGTGGATCTGTCATGCTGCCAATCTGCCATCATTTGCAACCCGTAATGTGATTAGAAAAGAAAAGGGGGAGAATGGATTATATCTTTCTAAGTCCTTTGCTTCCTTTAAGGCAGTGGACAAATAAACAAGAAATAATCATGGAAATCAAATACCCAGTGGCTTAAAATATATGATATCGAGTGAAATATGCCTTTTAAGCTTCTTGATTATGCTTTGCCTTATTATTTCATCTGGAGGAAATAAGTACCTTACAGGAATGTGCTTCCCAATCTCTTTTGCATAAATGTTACAGTGAAACTTTGTGTGATATATAGCTGCCAGTTCAAGAAAATAGGTCATTTCCATACAAATGTCAGATTTTTATGCAGCAAATGTGCTGCATTCATATACTATCTTCTGGTTAAAGCTGGTTTTGTGATTTCAGCATCTTTGCCTGAATGAAGACAACTGAAAAGGGAGCAGAAAAAATATTATTTTTTAATTAACTCGTACAGGCCTAATGTCAGGCTAATCAATTGCATACAGTGTCTCTGGGGCAGGCACAGGAACATCGCTTTCAAATGGCTAATTCTTTTCAGCAAGGAGCATCAGAATTTAAGCACAGTGTGTCACAAAGCTCGGGGCTGCTGCTTTGCTGAGCGTGTGGAGACTTTGGGAAATAATTTTTTCTGATGTTGCATTGTTAAAGAAGATGCCTAGATATCCATATCCTCAGGAAAGCAGCCATTCACACAAGAAACCCACAAACTGAAGCCAGTAAAGGAATGATGATGTTTGCAAATCTCCTCATTCTCTGTAGCATTTTTTTCTTTGCAGGATTATCTTAATTTATAATGAACCCAAGCTACTTGTGCTATTGCTCTAAAGAAACAACAAACAAGCCCTGCCTTCTATGTAGTTGAATTTTACGATGCCACTTTATATTTAGGGAAGGAACAGTGTGGTTTGAGGATCAGCCATAAAGAAAACATGTAATTGCTATAGACAGACATGAAAATAAATTACATGACCTAAAGCCCTTGTGTGCCCGAGGCTCTGCGGAGGTAAATCATTGCAGCTCCATTGCTCTCAGCACAGCATCACTCACATCCCTGCACTTGGAGACAATTCAAGGATGTTTGATACCCACTGGTGGCAGTTTATCTGGAGGGCTTTCCATGCAGCCATTAGTATTTTGTTGAATAAATTTTAAAATGAAGATGAAGAGCCCAGCTTATCAGCTAATATGAGTTGGCGTCAGCCCAGTAAAGTGCTTGGGCTGCTCCATGCTGGTGGGGAGCTTGACCCTGTACATGGAAATCTTCCTTTTCACCCAGCTGGTGATCTTCTTCCCAGGGGAGTGCGAAGAGCTGAAGCCATTGCGGTGTGATGATCTTCAGTGATGACTAGCCCATGGATGGGCTGTAAACTCACAAGGACAAGGGTTTCCAGGTTCCTGTCCAACTTCTTCACCGGTTTCTACACCCACCTAAGACCTGTCCCTGTCCTTGTGTGTTGAAAAAAGCTGAAACCAGGCAAACACAAATTCCCTAAGGACATCTCCCTTTGCCAAGTCCTGCTTAAACCAATACTTAAAGCAATTGTTAAGTGAAAAGGGCAGTGGCACTCTGCTAGAATACCCTGTGAATTTACTGGAATTAGGCTTTTACAATTCATTCGAAAACAAGATGTCTCAAAGGCTGGTTCCAAAGAGTAATTATCTGTTGTAAAGCACTTAATGACTGGGCAGCTTTGGAGCTGAGTACTGATGTTAACAAAAAAGAACCAGTGAAAAAAAAAAAAAAAGAAGTGGCACAATGTTAGATGTGGCTCTTTGGATGCAGCAGCTGAGTTCACCAAGCTGCAGTTGTGAAGGTTATAAAAGAAGGCAATGAGCAGAGGCAGCAGCTGTCAGGGAAGCCCTGTCAGTTTTATGACCAGGACAGAGCACAAAGATACTCTTGCTATGACTATTGCCATCATTTAGATGGGAACATCTGCTTCTTTTTTTGTGATGTCTCTCCCAATGTATGAGGCACTGCCTTGCTGTTCAGCCTCTCACCAGATTTTGCAGTGCCAGTCCGTGGAGGTGATGTTCACAGAAGGGGTGTAATCCTGGAGAGCAGCAGTCTTTGGTTCGTGACACCATCCCGGATCAGCAAAGCTTAATTCAGAGACAGCAGTGACCTATGGCTTATGGAGAAGCAGGCGATAAGTACATTCCTGAACGGAGACCTGAAATCTCACCACTTTATTGATAAAGATGTGGTAAACTCCTGCAAAAGAAAATATTTAAAAATATATATTTTCACAGTAATAATAACAGTAATCTATAGAATAACAGTATTCTATAGAATACATTTTATTAATAAATAAGCCAGGTACTGACCACCAGTGTCTTGACTGGAATATAAGAGACACCAATTTTTCCTCCTCTTCCCTCTGTAAATCATTTTGGTACAGACTCATCCCACTTTAATGAGATGCCATTTGTTCCCTAAGTAACATATGGGAAAGGAAAGTGATCTTAAGAGGCTTGTGTCTTAAGAAGAGCAAAACATTCCCAGGGAGAGGTCTGTCCCACTCACTAATCTCACCTGGAGCTTTGGGTGGTTGTGTTGTATCTAAACATTTAGATATTAAAAACTAATTATAATATAACTGGAACTAAGTTTCTGTTCCCAATTTCCTGTCTCCATAGGGAAGACAGTGAAAATTTCCTATCTCATAAAGGTATGATGAGTATAATGTGTGTTATTAGATGTCCAGATACTCTATTTAATGGATCATTGCGTATGTATAGAAAATGGAAAAATAATATTTTACCAGCATTTCCTTGCTTTAGTGAAGGGATTTTAAGAATTGTGTAAAAGTTAAAGCAAACAATAATTTGAATTATTATTAAATATTATATAAATCACTGACAGCTCTGGATATTCAGCTGACAGTGACAGGTCCTGATGGAAACGGATTAAGTTGTGAACCGTTGCGACAATGACTTAGTTGCTGAAGATTTTTCATCTCCAAAAATTTTCCACTGAAAAATATCTAATTTTAGTTGGAAGAAAAAATCCTCAAACTGATGTTTTTATGATTATTTAGTAGCTCAAAATAATGTGACTGCAAATGTTGCTGAAAACCAAAATATTTTCAACATTATTTTCATGTTAAGAAAACACATTTTTTAGCTTAAGAAAACTTCTTTTTGAAGCATAGATAGGCTTTCAGAAAATAATACTAATTTTGAAGAAACCTTTTTTTATCGACTTTCTACTAATAGAAGTAGAACAATTTTTTTTCCTCTTTTATTACAAAAATATGCTAACATTTATGTTCTTTGGTTCATGTAAATTTTGCTTGTAGGGCAAAAATAATATCTTTAGTCTTGTTGGCATTATGGAGGAGAAAACACTCAGGCACAGGAAGATTTTGTTTTCTGTGCTCAAAAACTGTTTGTCTATATCAGTTTTTCTAGTAAAAGATATTACATGTTTTATAACTTCAGCAATTGACTACTTTACGCAAGAAATAAAGTATGGATAATAAATAAAGGAATTAAGTCTTGATGGAGAGAAAAACAGAAGTATTACTGGCAAAGGGCTTAAAGTTCCAAAACTGAGCTTCCATTGCCAAGAAGTGTAGGTGTAATCAACAGGGGCTGGTGAATGCATGATCCTTTTGAACGAATATCAGAGAATTTACTCACTCCTGTTGTTGCATTATTCAAAATTCAAACCACAACTGAGCTCGTAATTTTTGTTGTTGTCCATCTTGTCATTACTAAAAGCAATAGTTCTGGGAAAATGAAAGAGTGGGTATAGAAAACCTTGAGAAAATGGCAGCTATTTTGCTATTCCAGTGATGTGCAACACTAAACCCAAAAGTTATGCTATGTGTATCCAAATTCACAAGGTAACAGTAAAATTGAATCATCAGTCACAGAGAAGAAGGGGATAGAAATACAAATGTATTTCTTTAGTTGGCACGCTGGCAACCATCTCTGTATGGGCATGTTCTTGGCTGCTGGGACTGGTTAATACCAGAAATAAGGTGATTTTTTCTGAAGTCTGACTCTTTTCCCTGTTTGNACACTCGCTGGCAACATCATGGTCTTGGTTAGGTCAAATTAACCACTGTGAGAACAAAGCATGTGCTGTACACATTTGCAGGTGTGGGTAAACGTTAAAAAGAATGAACATTTTTAAGCTGTTAATGCATTGAATTTCTTTCTTACCTTCATTGTCGGACGATTTTCAGTACCTATAATTAATGTGCTTGGAGTGGGTGGGTGTCTTCACATTTGGCTGTTTCTTTTCACAGCTAAATCAGGGAACAAGAAAAACTGAAAATTACGATTCTCTGTAAAATGTTTTCCAAGTTTCCTGGTGCTGTGGTGGGCTGGGCGCAGAGAGACCAAATGGGGAGGTGCACTACTGGAGAAAAATAGATGTTTGAAAAAAAGCCTCAATCCTGAAACCTTCTGGGTGAAAAGCTGCTTACATTTTGGACTAGTTTCCAATTCTCAACTTTGCAACACCTCGTAATAAGAACACTCAAATGTCCAGGAAGTCCCAAGCTCTAGAGCTACGCAGCTGGCACCCAGTAAGTCTGGTACCTCTAAAACTGGACATAACCTTGTAGCTCTACAATGTTTAGCAGAACTACCTTTTGAATCAGATATTGTGTGCGCATGATAACATTTGAAGGTTTAATGGGTATCATGTTTCCGTGATGATTCACGCATTAGTGTTGGCGTTATTTGCAGATGACAGAGAGTCAGTGCTCAAGTATGGATTGGCTGTATGTGTTTATTAACAGGTGAGTACTAGTGAGGGTGATCTTAATTTCAGATATAACCTTCTTAAAAGTTGTGTCCATTACCTTATCTGATAGAATAACTACCCAATTATCCCTCATGCAAAAATATCACTATTAATTTTTGCAGTGACTCTTTTAAATAGCACTGCATTTTTGAGTAGCCTAAGCTCAAAAAAGCTTAGAAAGCCAATTCATGGGCCCATGGATTCACAGCAGACATCCATGTCCCCTGTCTGAAGAAATGCATGTTCCACTCACCAGGGAATTAATCCCTTGGCATCGTGTATCTCATGTAGGAAATATTCTCAGTGTTGGAAGTTGTTAGGTTTTGTGATTGGGCTTGAAGAACATTGGTTCTGATGGAGTATAGATGTTTTTGGTTAGTTTTGTCTGAATATCATGACATCGTTCATTTAAACAATATCCTAAACCACTTGCAGCTTGTTACTGGTCACTGTGGTGGACTTTGATCCAGATAGTCCCTGATTTCTGTGGTGTGTCCCTGCTGGGCATGGAATGCTTTGATAGAGGTGTGCATTCACTGGTTATCTTGAAATGAAACTGCTGAGTTTAAGATGCAATCTGTATTTGTAAAGTTAAATTTTCATCAGATAAGGAGTGGAAAAAAAATACATCCATGCCTGTGACCTGATGTATGGGGAAGTTGCTGGAAATTTTCCCACATTCTTAATGACTTCAGAGGATCAGGCCCCTGCTCAATCAACCACAACATTAACTTAGAAATTTATGTATTTATAGTCTGAGTTTATTACAATGTAAACATCACAAAAATCCTTAAATCTAGTGAATGGAAGTGCCCAAAGCATAAGTCAGTAGAGAAGATTCTGATGTTGGGAACATGAAGCTGGACAGAGGATGACAGTCAGTGATTAAACAATATAATGCAGAGTCTGAGTGCACAGGCACGAGGTGAGTAGTGAGGACTGTTTGTATTGGATGATTTGTTGAATTCTGGAAGAGGCAAATACTGATAAAGTGTAGAGTCATTGCAAACAGTAGCTGGAGCTGGTCCAAAGAATAGAAGAGCTCTCTGGGCTGGTCAGTCAGAGTCACCTAAATGAGCACAATGGCTTGATTGCCAAAAATTTAAACACTGTCGTTCAGATTTTGAGGATAAACAACTAAGTGTTGTATATTTGTCAGGAGGCAGGCAGAAGCTAATAATATTTCAAGCCTTTTAAGTTCTCTACTGCTTGAATGACAGGTGAGTAACTGGAAGCTGAAAGCCAACTGGTGGCCCATGCAATGCTGGTGCCTGGTTTCATTTCGTTCCCAGCTTATTAAAAATCTAGCTGTGAAATCACTAGGTGTCTTCATTGCTTCTTAAGCTGAGTGGTCCAAATCAGATATTTTTGAAAAACATGAGCTAAAGTTTCTATTCCTTTTCTTTTGAGTAAACACCTCAGAAAATATTTTTTTTTTAAATGGAATTGAACAGAACAAGTACTTCAAGATTGGTTCTTGAGCACAAAAGTGGGAGCCAAGTGCAGGCTTTTAAAGGCTATTCCCCCTCGTATGTGATTAAAAAAAACAGAAGTAGCATTAACTATCTGCTCCAGCACCCTCGCAGTAGCCTAGATGTGCACATAGCAGAGCAATAAGAGAAGATTGCAGTTTATTGTGTCTGGGAGAAAAGTTAAATCCAAAATCCTCAAGCAAGCTTTTCAGAGGAGGCTATCAATTACCTTTTGCATCAATAACAAGTTGTTTTTTGAAGAAAAAAAATATTTAATTTGAGAAAAGTACTACAGTGGATTAAATACAAGCGCAGGAAAAGAGAAACTGCTACTAGATAGACACATTCTGAAAAAAAATGCATTAATCCATTTCTATGAATTTTGTGGGATTTTTAAACTCGGAAGAGATGCATATCTTCAGTAACGAACCTGGCTGATGGCCTCATTTTGGAGGATGGCAGAGAAAATAAAACCTATATTTGAAGTGATGTGCATAGATTGGATTTGATGCCTCTAGGTGATTCCCACATGCTCTGCAAAGAAGGCTAATGTGATAGGCTGACAATATAAAACTAAGATCTGAAGTCAAGATTTTTAAATATAACTGTTTTGGGGGAAGGTGGCTAGGTTTTTTGATGGGTAACTTGGTACACATTTCTGATTACCCATCTTCTAGAGGTCTTGTGAAATGTGACATATCATCACAAGTCATTAAAGTCAGTTTTGAAAATCATAATCAGAAGTTATGTCTAATTTGGTCACGTATTACCACTGAAATATGGATGACAGGGGCTGGGAGATGTCACTTGTGCAAGATCATATTCCTTTCCTGGTGGAAGCTGTTACCAGAACAGCAAGTATAGACAACATAAAAAATTGCTGCAATGGTTTTTCAGCAATTACATAAAAAAGGATAGATTATGCTAACGAGCTGGTCAAGCAAGTGAGGAGCTGGCAATGGGGACCTCCTGCCTTCCTCCCAGCCCTTGACACTCATTTGCTGTGTGGATTTAGATAAACCCTTTGCTATCACGTTTGTAGTTTACCTCTCTGTAGAATGCTGATCTCTGTACCATGGAGGCATGGTGGAAATATACAGTGCTGCTGTCTGTGTTGAGAAATATTTATAGTATATTGTAGACTGAGCTAAATGTTTGCAATGAAATCCCAAAATACACAAACCTTTGACTTGTAGTGAGCTTGCTGAAAGGTTAGCACCGGGGAAGATCTGGGCAGTACCTTTATCAAGTACTGATGAATATTGTAAGTGGCACTGGAGAAGTCACATACAGGTATTTTCACTTCAGCTGACCTTTTAAACACATCTTGCGTGGCGTAGGAAATAATTAGTGCTGGTGCTGGGCACTGGCACAGCTCTGTCTGTAAAGAGAAGATTCCCAATGGACCTCAGGAAAGATGAGAAACTGCACATTCATGTGAGTGTAATTTAAAGCAGAGTTTCTCTGCAGTGTTTGTCAGAAATTAAAAACTAGCACTTTAGTTCTTGTTTAAGAGTAAAAATTTGCTTTTGTGGTTTCTACAGTTCAGGAACCTGGTGGGGGTCCTTGCTATACCTGACGCCTTACGGAGAGACAGTATTTCATCTTGCAGTGGTTGGCATCCCACCTACCTCAGCAGATGATTGCATCGTAAAAGAAAAATCCAGGCTCTTGCTTAGTGCTCCTGTTTGGGATATGGAGGCAGTCTGAGAGAATGCTGAGACCAACCTTGGAATCTGGTGAAAAATTGCCTGGGATGGAGACATTGTGTTCGTATTTACTGGTGTGTGAGATATGTCCATGCTTCCTTGGATTAATTGGCTTGGATTACCTGGAGCTGCTTCTGAGTAGATTTAATGGAGTGAAGACCAGATATTGTTTTATCTAGACAGAGCTCTTAAAATTTATTGTAACAGAAGTATCAAAACAACGTTATTGTAGTGCTTTACCTTAAGTGTGTTTTTTTAGCAATAGCAAGAAGTTGTGAGTCTGCAAAGACCCTGTGAACCCTGGTCCCCAGTCCTTGATGTATCTCCTTATTAGTACACTTCACTGCCAATCGTCTCAGCATCCTCAGTGTAAGTAACCTTCGCCTGCTGTTGTGTTTATTATGACACTACATATTTCACATTAAATGTTGTTTACTGTAACTCTGCCCATAAACGACTAACAGCGTTATTAGGAGCTGTCCTTTGCATGCCTTATGTCAAATACAGATGCAGATCACATTTACGACTCAAAGCACATGCAATGTAGATTCATAATTTATATAAGAAACAACATAAAGTAATGAGAGATATGTCATCTTTAGTTTCTCATTTCAGAGGCAGCAGTATGGCATGGAAGATTTATTTACTACCCCAGCCACTGGCTTTCTTGTAGTCAATAGCTCTTCACTTCTCTTTAAATCTGTAAATAGGAATAAAGATATTTTGTGAGAAGGAAAGCAAGAAGCAGATTGACCCAAGCTGGGGTGGGATGCTTGAATTTTGGAGATCTGGGTCTCAGCCTACATCAGCCACTTGGAAAAATCCGGTAGCGTTTGTGTGTCTCCCTCTCATGAAACACTGTTAACAGCTTTTTTAAGGCACAGATCCGTGTACGGGAAGCATAACATAAAGGCTGGAAATTACTCACATCTGCTCTAAAGGCAACACACTAGTCCCCAAGAGCCAGATACAGCAATACTCTGGGCCTGAGTATGGCCAAAGAGCAGAGGTACAGAAACATGGAGTGGGGAGGGAGAAGAGCAAGTGGGGATTGGTGACACTGTGGCCATAGCGGCTCTGCAGAAATGCTGGGAAATGTCCATCAGCAAAGACAGTGGGAAAGAAGATGGGTCTTTCTGTTCCAAACAGCAAGCTGCCAGATGGAGTGAGAAGAAATTAAAAAGGGAAGAATGTTTTGGATCTGATTAATAACTTACCCTGTCTTTCGGGGTTTGAAATAGTGTCTGCATGAGCAATAACAGGAGCTGAAAAATCCCTGTTCTTTAACCTAAAATTAAATCAATGTGAAAACTGTTCACTCCCACCTTGGATGAAATTCATATTTGGACCAACATTTCTGCACTAGCTTTGCCACCTGTGAGATATGATATGGGATGTATCTGTGAAGTAGCAGCATGTTCTCGAGG
>VZTO01017341.1:0-24813 GCA_013400615.1 Syrrhaptes paradoxus | reverse complement strand
AGTGTCTGCATGAGCAATAACAGGAGCTGAAAAATCCCTGTTCTTTAACCTAAAATTAAATCAATGTGAAAACTGTTCACTCCCACCTTGGATGAAATTCATATTTGGACCAACATTTCTGCACTAGCTTTCCCACCTGTGAGATACGATATGGGATGTATCTGTGAAGTAGCAGCATGTTCTCGAGGTGCCAAAGAAAAGGGCTGAGGCTGGCAGCATCACTGCACACACACATCTGCACCATAGCCTGGAGGTGCTGCCACAGATGATCTTCTTTGTTCCAGTATCGTAGAAACTACATGTACATCTTAGCCAGACTGAACAGATTACATCCCTCTGAGTCAAGGCAAATACATGTCTGCAGGGAATACTGATGAAAGTGCATGCAACATGCATGTTTGGAGGCTAAACTTAGTCCTCAGTTACTGCAAACGTCAGCTTGTATCACCATCAAACACTGAATTAAATCAGGCTAGGAGGTATTATGGATAATTGTGTTTTATTTTAAATATTTTTCACAAGTAAATTTGAACTGAAGATTGCAGAATAGTCCTCAAAAAGAGGAACAAAGATGTGATTCATTTCCTCTTCTTGTGTTTATTTGAGAAATAATAACCACTTAACGGTAGGGTTACAAGCAGAAAGGCATTCCTCAGATTATTGCTTTTCTAGGGCATGGTTCCTCGCCTGATATTGTGTGGGCACATCCCTGTGGACACACAAAGCCCCAGTAAAGTGAAGTCTGCCTACTGGATAGCAATTCATAGAAACAGGATGTAAGAAGAATCTTTTCAGTGTAATAAGTTTCTTTACAGCTGGTAAAGCAGTTTGCAACATTAAAAAAAAAATCCCTGAAAATATTTCCTAGTGGACTCGCTTACCATTTTATCGTATTGTGCCAGATTGTACATGTTACTGATGAAAAAGTAAAAATTCACAGAANAGAACTTGATTGTCTCAAAATTCAGAATATTAAAGCTTTCAATAAAATAATATTCATGTAAAACCTATAGAGTACTTCTGGAGCATTTGGATGCTTTAAGTAACTGTGTACAAGTTGTTGGATGTCACAATTTCTTGCATTATTAATAAAAGTAGTAGCTTTGCATCTTCCCAGTTCTAATTATTTCTTTAAATATCTCTAGGAAATACAAGAATAAAATAGCAAGCATTTAAATATACTGGGTAAGCATATTTTGGAGAATATGCCTATAAAATGAGTCATGCTTATGTTTACAGTTTTATATTGATTTTCAAATCATAAAATAAGTACAAGATTACCAAATGGCCAAATCAAGGCTGTTACTGTAAGGTCACGGTCATGAGTCAGTAGTATCTTGCTGCATGAGAATGTCCAATAGTATCAATGGGTATCTCTTGTACTTGTTAATTGATGGACTTTTGAAACTAAACTGCAAAAATATGTAGAGATCATGTGATATTTCAGCAAAAGAAACCGCACAAATCCCAGACCATTTCAGTGGCACTGAAGCAGTCTTCAGTCAAATCAAAAATCAGCCAACTCTCAAATTCATTCATTTTTATATGTGAACTATGTATAAAAGATATTCCATATTACAATATATATCATTGCATATGATATGTTGCAGTCATTTTACAGATGTCCTCAGGACCTTAGGATATCTGTGGGGCTTGAACTCTTCTCCAGAAAGATCAAAATCTGTTAAAAATATAATCTGACTCACAGTAACCCCAGAGAGCCAAATTCTGCTCCTTTTCTTCTTCTAAGACTCATCACTGTTTCATGAAGTCCCTCACTGGTCTTTTTGTCTAAGTAAAGAAAATACTCTATAGTACTGATTAAGTCCTATGTTATTTTCTTCAGAAACAGACTCTGGACTCTCTACTTTCCCTAAAGTGTTATACTTATGGTAGTTTCATTATTTGTTAATATGGAAAAAACTGAGCCTTCTCATGTTGCAAATATTTCTTGATTTTCCTTTTTAATCAGAAGATGTGATGCATATTTGTTTGAAGAAGAAGCAAGAACTAATCCTTCCTGAACTGATAATATTTTCTTACTAATACTAGATCCAACTATATTCATTTTGTATCAATTTATCCATTCTGGCAGGGGCAAACATCCCTAATAGATATTGAAGAGTTGTGGTAATTAGTAAAATAGATCTCCAGCAATGTTAACTAAAGTGCATATTCTCTTCTGAACAGTAAAAGTATACCTGAAAGATGGAACTAGCTCATCAATTACAGCAATAGCTGACCAAGCAGCAGCTTATTAAATCAACAGAAACAACTCTAAACCCCCAGGCAATGGAGTGTGCTTATCTGTTTGCATCTGCTATTTTTCCTTATTTTCAAACGCTTAAGATGCTAACTGAGAAGCAGACTTGATATTTCTCCAAGTCCCTAAGCAAAGCTTAGTTTCTCGTCTTGCTACCAACAGCAGCTCCTTTGGGGGAAGAACTGGGATCATGCTGCAGGTCACATGTACCAGCAGTCGGGGTGAGGAAACTGCTGCAATGCCATGAGACCTTCCGGTACAGGCAGAAGATGCAGCTCCTGCACATCGTGACAACAACCATTCTTGAGGAGGTTCTGGCAGGTGTCAGACAGGACAAAGCAATACCAACCCTTTCCTCATCAACCATTCTTCATCAAGAAGCAGAGATCCAACTTAAAGACACTAGAGTTAACAGCAGAAAGGCAAGTACCAGACCTCAAGAAAAACAGTCCCATCCCACCCTACATGGGTGGCCATGACTGCTTAGGTCAGCCTACAGCAACTTTAAAAGCAAGGTGCAACAATCTACAAGATTTATTTGCAGTATTATTTGTACAAAACACCAAAATCCACCATGAGATTACCACTGTACAAGCTGAAACTATGAGTTGGGTAAAGGGGAACACCCACATAAAAGAAAAGCAACTAAGATGGGGGTTTCTGAGGAAAAGGTTTGTTACTGTCTCCTGGATGTTATTTCACATCAGAAAAAAAAGAGGCAGTTTTGCCCCATGACCCTAGTGATTCTCCACCTCAGCTGTTGGTATGGGTAAGGTAAATTCAAGAGGTGCATGCAGATCAGGCATACCATCTCTTCTCTCTGACAATGCATTTGACTGGCTTTTGATTTCATTCTTGGGATAGGATTTATTTTAGAAAATTATAAAAAAGTGTCTGCATTAGTCTTCAGATAGGAAAAATTACATGTTAAGAACCAACAGTTCATTGTCTAAAAATAATTTACAATTACATAATGCTTACCACTTTCTGAACAGTATTCATGTTAACTAGGCCTTTTATCACCTTTTTGGAATTTAAATTTAGTTCAGGATTGGTGTAAAAGTTGTTCTGGTTCTTTCTCTATGTGAACAGAGTAGTTGGCCTTGGTCAAATTCCTCCTGTGCAAGTACTTTACAACATCATCATCATTTGGTGCTAACTGATGCTTTTTGGCAGTGATTGCACAGGCTGAAGGTGGAAACAACACCTGAACTGTCCCTGCATTTTTGAACCAGCCTTCCCAAGGTGAGGTTCAGGCATTTGTTCCCTCTGCTGTGTTTTCTGTCATGTACAGATGCCAAATCTCAGCCTGCTGGACTGCTGTAAAATAGCAATAATTAATTTATTTTTTCTTTGTTTCATTAAAGTAGTTTCAAGACAAACAAATGAGTATTCAAATGTTTTTAGATGTCATCATTTCCCTTTGAATTTATTTGGTTGTGCAGCTCCCCCAGCAGCCACAGTATTTCAGGAAGAGTGCTGCCAGGACAATCTACAAGCACTTTTTCTCCAAGCACCATGAACACTGAGGGGGGTTTCAGATGAGCAAGCCACCAGTAAATTCAATGTGCTGATTTCACCTCACCCAGAGGAAGCCAGTTTTTCACTTGATCCTTTTACTGTTGAAGGAAGAAAGGAATGAGAAAGCAGCAACTAAAGAAAAAGATCCGTCAATGTCACCAGCTCAGGGCCAGGTCACTAAACTCCAGAGCAAGAGCCGTGCCTGCAGGTGTGACACTACAAAGTGTGGCTGCTCCCTGGGTGCGTGAAAAGCAGCTTTCTGAAAGCTGTTAGGCACCTAAAAGTTTCAATATGAACAGTGGGAGCTGAAGGTATGAGAAATGTCTGACTCCTTACCTGGAGCAAATAGCAAATCTGAAGACAAGGCTAAGCCCTCTTTGTGCAAGAGGTAGGGACAATGACAGAGAGGAGGTTTGTGACATGTCTCATTTAGTCTAGCATCACACCAGAACGTTTCTGACAGCGGGTTGTTTCTGTAGAGACTAAACTGCAGCACTAAACCCTTGGCCACAGAAAAGAGTGACAGCAGCTCTGGAAATCAAGAAGTCTCATGCAGTATCAGGAGCATGATGCATGAGCAAGGGCACTGTGGACCAGTGGCAGCACAGGTGACAGGAGCCACTTACCTTATCGTCTTTCCAGGAAGAGGGAATATGTGAGCACAGGTCACCAGAGTGCCTAAGAAATAATCTAATTTGGGATTATATTGCCAGTCACTGAGGACTGCAGCTTCTGGTTCCTGGCCTGCAATCCTGGGCAAAACAAGTGACAAAATTAAGTCAGGAATTACAAGTAAGGGTAATAATTTTTCCTCCCAATAGTCTTTTCAAACATCAACCCAGTAAATATCTAGATCAGATGATATATTAAATATTGCCTCGTCCTTTCTCCTGTTTCTTGTTTAAGCACTTTAGAGATGAAAGATATATAGCATAATTGACTTTATTTATTTTTCTTTTTTTTTTAAGCTTTCTTTTGCAATCTGGGTAACATGAGTCTTTTTTGTTATCCTCATTGCTTACTTCACCTTATGCTTGGCTACCCATACCCCTTAGGGGGGTGGAAAGCATCTCTAAATCTTTCTCCTCTTTACCTCTGATAGCAAAACATGTGGACGCACTTAAACCTCGGTAGGTGCCAGATATGTATCTACCTCTTCTTGGGTGAACGGTGCTGCTGCTTGTTATATAGCTCCTCAAGCCCACAAGCTTGGCTTGATAACCAAAACACCCAGACTCAGATGACCAGCACATCAAAACACCTGGTTCCCAGCCAATCAGATTGCAGTTTGCCTGGCCAGCCAATCAGCATGTACATAAACACCCACCAACAAGACATCCTCTGTATTGTCTCTTGGTCAACAGGTGACCAGGCATGAGGCCCTGGAGCTCCAGGTTTCTGCTAGAATAAGAAGGTACTAAGGGAAAAGGCACTCAGGTGCTTGGCAGGTTCACACAGGCTGTTCAACCCAACATGCTTTTTGCTGCTATAGGACCCAGATGTTGATCTGCAGCTTTGAGTTCTCTACAAACGACATGCTGTAGCTTTTCAAGATCTTAAATGAGGAGACTCTTGTTTATATTTAGAATACAGCTCCATTAATGCTTTTGAATTATGACTCGTGATGCAGTTTTAAGGAACAGCATTCAGTGGGCTATGTTATTCCTTCCAGTGATCTGTTTCCACTGCTGGGTGATGGAAATGTGTGATCGGGTCCTCCCTGAGTCAGCTAGTAATGCCCGCCCTTCAGTTCCAGCATGACCTTCCCTGCGATGTCAAGGGTGCTAACAGTGCTGGTGATTTCAGTGCAGTCCTCTAGGTAATACGTGAAGATTGCTGTTGTATGGGAAAGAATTCTGATTCACTCCTAGGTGACCACCAGAAAAATACAGGGATGGGGCTGGTTTGGTACAAATACTAAAACTGTCTTCAGACTTTTTAAATTATGATCCATACCTGTGACAATCACATCTGGTTGAGTAAACCCCTCTGGGTCTTTGCCGTCAATGAAAATATTCTCCTACCCCAGTATTTTAATTGATTTGAAAGGTTAAGGGACATGACTAATAGCCTTCTTTATATATCTGTGATCCAAATCAGGATTTGAATTCTCATTAGAGAATGGGAAGGTTGTGTGGTAATTTATTCCTATTTGGCTATATTATGATTTTTTTTCTCATTTAAAGCTATCCTCTATTTGTAGTAGAGGTACCAAACTTCTTCCACACAGAATAAGCCTCTATTGGAATCATGGTATATGTTGTCTTCTCTTTTTTCTCTGTGTAATTAGGATTTCCCTTCAGTCCTATTTGTTTCACTTTAACATCTCTCTTTGTATTTTCTTCATGCAATATGCCTTTCATATGTACATGGATTTGACAGTTTGGGTCTGGGGATTTTAAATTTCCAGCACAGTAATTAACAGATTGCAGTCTTCATCTAACCCACATTAATCAACAGCTATGTTTTCCTCAAGATGCTGTCTGCACTGAAGAAAAACAGGAAGGATTGAAGTCTTTTGAGTTTAGCTTCCTGGGGCACTGCCAATAGGTCAAGACATAATATTGTTGACATATTTCTTTGTTACTAAGGCAGAAACATTGTCTGTAGTTTCTATATGAAGTGCCATCTTAAAAATCACAATAAAACACCTATGGTTTGCTGTCACAGAAGTTTCATTTTAAAATATGCAACTTTTTTCTTCTATCTATCTATGGACTTGAAAGTGTGACTTGGAGTGGAGAATGTGTTGTGTATGGCTCGTCTTTTTCATGCAAAAAAAAGTGCAATTGTTATGTTTTTCTGAATAGCACATAAAACCCAATGAAAGAATATTTTTTCAAGTGAGGACTGGAATATGGTTGTACTGAATGAAGACAGGCTCTCATTTCTTTCATGAAAGAAAACGTTGCGTAGCTAGAAGCATTGGCATGTCCTTCATCCTCCCTTTAGTGACAATGAGGAGACAAAGTAGCTGATATTATGGACCCAATCCATGAAAATAAAAGTAGCAGATTGGAAAGTACAGAAATAGCAAACACAGAAAACGTACTCACATAGTGAAGCATATTTAAAAGAGCCAATACCATTGGGCAAATATACTGATGATAACTTTTCTTTCAAAAATCAGTTGATGTTACACTACTTGTGCAAAATCAAAGGTTCAAACAATATAGAGGAGTATTGTTTTTTTCAGCCACCATCCTTGCAGAGCAGATTCAGTGCTGATGCTATATAAGAGTCTTCTTTGCCATAAATGAGTGCTTTAAATACCCTTTATTTTTTTTGCATTAAAGTTGAGAAGAGAGATATCTGAGGATTTCTGTTCAAGGGTTAGGTCCCACTGGCTTAATATCAGTTTCAGTGTGAATTGAACGAATGAAAATTTGACCAATGTTTGGTTTTTATAAAGCTATAAATAGGTTAATTTAATGGTGGTTTACTAATTTTTAATTACGATTTTTTAAAAATCATTGTAACCTNAAAAATATATATATATATATAGTCACACATTTCCTGAAATATAGCCCCTAAGGAATTTAGGCAACATTCTAGAACAATTTTACAGAAATGTCTCTTCAGATATTAGCATAATTTCATTGGGAGCTGTGTGGTAACTAGCATAAAAACAAGCTTTTTTGAGTAATGTCACAGTTGAAACATGGATACTGTAATATCCTCCACTTTCTGAAGGCATCTCAGTTCATATGTTCAAGAGTCATTTATCTGATGGTAGAAAGAGTGTCTCCAGAACAAAGTTATACCTGTAGTAAAGCTATTCCTTCCTTGGAGCAAAGTCTTCTGTGAATGGGAGTGATGTATTGTTAAGTCAGTGGAGTTAATAAAAAATTGAACCATATTTTTAAGAAAGTATTGACCAAGAAGCAGTATTAAATGTAAGGATAACTACGTTCCCATAGAGCTGTTACTGTTTTGGTAATTTAAGGTGGATTGCTTAGGGTGCTTCTTGTATAATGGTTGCTATGAAAGTAATTGCCAACTCATCTTGGCTCTAGCATAACCCATAGTTTTCCTGTTAGCCCAAGGATGTTGCAGACACTCATTTCTTCTGCTGGCAGTGTAGCAATCTTGGCTCTTTATGGGAGTCACCTAAGCATCTATCATAACTGTTCTTTTTCCTCAGAGCAAGATAACTTCTATCAACATACTCCATGGCCAGTTTTGCTTCCTGTAGAGATACTAATGTTAAACTACATAAATGATGAGGCGTGGTTATGAAGTCCATATCATGCACGGCGGGGGTGCCTTAGGTCGTTTTTTTATCTGTCACTATACATAAACACCAGAAACTGTGGTAATGCCATATACATGTGCACTGGTTGACATTCTGTTGACATCTTCTTTCATGTATGTAGTATTACAAGATTTTCTCTGGAGAATTTTTAATTCTTTGTGTCCTTTGTGGCAGCACAGAAGTATTGTTGAGAAAAGAAGAGGTGCTGGAAACCATGGGCAACCTTAAATAAGCTTACTTGCATGTATGTTTTCTGCTCTCTCGGTGCCTGTATTATGAACACTGTTTTCAGCACAAGTCCAAAACACAGCCCCATACCAGCTACTATGAAGAAAATTAACTCTATCCCAACCAAAACCAGAACACTGCCTTTTTTTTCTCTTTCAAGAGCCATTGTCTACTGCTGATCTTGTTGGACACATAAGTGTCCAATTCTCTGCAGATCGTGACCCTGTTCAGATCCTCCTGTGCACCAAGGGGTCATGCAAGTGATAAGATCATTCAGCTGCAGGCTAGACTTGGAGCTTTGCTCTCCCAGCAGCCATCAAAGAGGAGAGGATTGCCTGGTCCTAGTAGCTTTCTGTGCCAGACAATTATTCCTGAAATGTCTTCCCTATAAACTCTTTTCCACGGTAATCTGTCATAGTTTTCTTACNTCATGTGGAGAGTGTAAACACCTCTTAAGAACAAGGTGGAAAACAATGTATATTAATGGGATGGAGCAATGCAAAAATTTATGGTGCTGAGGCTGGCGGTGACAGTGACATTACAGAGCCTCAGATGAGCTGCAAGATACATGAGACTTCTCATTAATGAATGATGGTGTTAATACATCCAGGTGTAGAGGGAAGAGGTGTGTGTCTTCCTTGAACATGTAAAAACTCTGCCTGCTGGTTTTTGGAGCCACTTCTCATAATTTTCAGCTACTGTACCTTGCCTGGGTTTTTGTGGTGTTTGCTGTAGCCATGATGTGGCCAGAGTGTCCAGAAACGACCATTATCGACAGAGAACGGCAGCCCAGCAAATGCTCTGCACCATTTACCTCTTTATTGTTTGCTGCTTCTGTCTCTGAACTTGCTGGGGACTCAGGGAAGGATAAGTGTACCTGTGGAGCTTCCAGAGGAAGATCCAGTGGGCTGAAGGAAAGGATTGCATTTTCTAATCCAGACATCTGGAAGAGGGAAAGTGAGCTTTTTTGAGAAAAGCTTCCTGCTGTTGTCTTTAGAGATGAAACCTTGAAGCCAGTATAATCAGAATCTCTAAGAATTTCTGAAGAATGCATGTGTAAAACAGAAGCATCTAAGGGGATTATTTAACATTTCGGGATTTTATCCTTCATCGTAGAGCAAGACAAGCCTTACGACCAGGTGCAAGGCTATGGTTTAGCAGTGCTGGTGTAGGGAGATGGCCTGTGCAGTTATTCCTTAACTTTGTTCTGGAAAATAAAGATTTATTTTTAAGGTTAGATCTGTTATTAGGGAAAAGCAAAACCCAGTTACATATTAAGATGTCATCTTACAATTATTCCTGAAACGTCTTCCCTATAAACTCTTTTCCACGGTAATCTGTCATAGTTTTCTTACGCTTTTGACATTTATTTTTAATAATACCATTACATTTATTTATAAAAATATTAAAATTAATAACTTATAGTTCATTCATTCACTTGTCATAAATTTGATTGGTTTACAGCTGTTTTGGGATCGTTTAGTGCCTTTTTGCAGCTTCCCCCAACGAGGGGTCAGGTGCCCTTTTAGGCGGGAGAGGTCCGTGTGGGAGTCCTCCCGCAGCGCAGCGGTTTGTGTAGCAGGGGCCTCAGCTGGATCCCTGCCCCCATTAACTGTCTTGGATTTGGCAGTGACACACCATAGAGCAGTTTGCCAAGACGACGGCTTTCAACTGTGAGAGACGGGAGGGAGGGAGTATCCAGCAACCCTGTGAGGGAGTGACAGTGGGTCAGCAGGCCACGGCCTGAGGTGATGTGACAGGAAAGGATCAGAAAATCCACAAAATGGGCTCTTGCTGTGGAGAAGTGCCCAAAGACGGGAGAAAAGCAAATGTCACTTCTATCTTCAGAAGAGGCAAGAAGGAAGAAACAGGGAACTACAGCCCAGTCAGCCTCAGCTCCACCTCTGGGAAGGCAACTTGCCGGTAATCGTTTATGTACCGGCAATGATCGCTCAGCAAACAGCACCATGAACTGATGACAGCAAAGGATAAAGCATCAGGTTTGAGGTTGTGCTTTAAAATTNCCAGGGAGTTACTCCACCGGTCGATCTCCTGCTCACAGTCCCTTCCATTCCTTCCATTGCATCCAAGTTACGTTTTAAGGTTCCTCGTCCACATGTAGTCAGACGTTATAAGGAACTCAGGAGAGGAACTGCTGGAGAATCATTTCCTCTCTGTAAGGAAGAGGCCTTAAAATGTATGCTTTCCAGTATACAGTGTAGCTGTAGATTTTAAATACAATATTCCCTGGTGGTGTAGAGAATATGAATAGCACTATGGTATTTATAAAACCACCATACCAAAAAGTACTTCTATCTAAGTACTAGCTTTACTCTTCTGATGACTGTTGCATTGCTTTTACCCTCTGTTTATTCCTGTTGCTGTGGGATTTCCATGAATAAGGGTGCAGGTGGGTTATACTTCACTGACCTTGGGGTATGTAGGGATGTTTCTCTCACATTTTTTCCTCACACCTCTCTCTCATCGCTGCTCTGCAGCTATTTTAACCCTTTCTTAAAGGTTATCATGGAGATGCCACCAGCATTTCAGGTGGTCTCATATTTGGCCAACACTGGGTCCTTTTTGCAACCATCTGGAACTGACTGCCCAATATGGGGCAGCCCTTGGTCTCTTCCCACTGAAGATGCCCCTGCAGCCTCCCGCTGCAAACACCCTGCTATGTAAACCCAATACAAACATGTGGAAGTGTTCTGATATGTCAGTGCGATGCACATATATTCCTACAGTTTCTTGCTTTAACTAAAAATAACCAATTTCTCTGTATTTGAGGCTATTTTATATGGTCAAGTTTTCTCAACCAAAAGTTAAATGCAGCAGCTGCTGCCAATGTATATTGATCTGGATGCTGGAGGTTAGTTTTAATTAGTTTTATTACTGGTGCACAGTTCAGCGTTAATGGCACAATGTGGTTCTTTGCACAGGGCTGAGCAGCTGGCTCTGCAGCCAGCGCAGCCCTCTTGGTTCAGCATGCCTCGCTCCACTGTGCCTCACAAAAAAGCAATACTGGGAAGAACACGCATTTTGCACAGCAGTTTAAGGCACTGACTCCACTTACATCTTCTCCCTTGTTTCAGCTGTAATTTCAGCAGCAGCCAATGTGCATCCTGTGGAGTTTCTTCTGCTTTCGCTGAAGTGCAGTGAAATCCCATGAGCTTATACATGTGATATATTCTTCCACTTTATAAACAAGTAACTTACCTGGTTACCTATGTCCTCCCTTTCCCAAGTGCCATGAGCATGCAGTCAGAGCTCATTAGAGGTTTTTGTCAAGTACATTTTAAATCAAACATCCTCCTTTACAAAACAGGATATAGCTTGTGTTTGCTCCAAACAAGGATATAAAACTTGAACCCGTGACCTTTTATAATAATTTGTTACTCTTGAGCCCCCCAAAAGAGTTCTGGCAGACCTATTACCATCATCATTTGCAAGACAACCTGAAAGACTGCCATAGTTTCATTGGAAATACAGAATTTTTCCTCTGCAAGAAAGCAGGTTTCAGTACAGTTTGTGAGCAGCTGGGCAGGATAGTCCTTGGAATCATTAAAACTGGACAGAAATACATCAGACGAAGATTTGACCTATGAAGCCTCTCCCAAGTGTTAGTGTTTTTAACTCAAAAAAAAAAAAAAAAAAAAAAGAGCAGACTAAAATTGTAGCAAGGCCAGACTCCCCTGGTTTTGTTGCCTGTTTGTGCTGTGTTTGTCATTGCTAATGCACTCTGTATTTATTTATTTGTTTAAGGACCTTTTTATATATAAAAGAATTTACTAATAATGACATACTCATAGTGATAAAAGTACTTACATTGTGCTAACGTGCCTGAAGTGATAAAGTCCCTTAAAATTAATGTGGCTGTGTTTGCATAAAGTCAAGAGAAAGTTACATTCCTCTCCCCTATATGAATATCATGACTATTAAATGTCACTAATATCACATGAAAATACGGTTGTAAAAAGAATTTCTGATTAAAACTACATAAAGTAAGTACATATCATAGACTATTTCAGTTGTAAGAAACCTACAACAATCATCTTATCCAGCTGCCTGACCAATTTGCAAACTTTGCATGATGTTACACATCAAGGAAGTTTTCCATCTCAAAGTAAGTCATATTCTCTGCATTTGGGGAAATACTGGGTTTCTGCAAATCCCTGTAAGCTCTTGGTTTAATGAAGGTGAAGATAATATTCAAATCTGGGGATCTGCTTCATGCCAATTGCTCTCTTCTTTAAATCTGGTTTAACTCACAATTACGTTCTGTTTATGATTGTTTCATTTTAAAAATGATGACTGATGGGAACTCAAACTACTTCTTGGTATGGGTCAATTTTGACACATTTTCCAGTTGTGGGAGACTCTTACCCAGGATGATATTTGATGTTGCTTAGGAAATTCAAAGTCGTTCAACCATTCTGGTGATCTTGGCTTCTTAAAGAGATATTTCATTGTATTGGTAAGATAAACATGACCAAAATCCCAACATTCTTTTCATACAAAAGAAAATTACCACATTTTTGGTGGTGCTGTGGGCACACACCTGGCTGTAGAAAACATCCCTGTGGATTGTCCCCTCCATCCATCAAGAGGGTGGATGCCTAAGAAGCCCAAAGAAGCCTTCTTGGTACCTTAGGAGACCACAGACAGGGGCCACAACCTGATTTTTTGCTGACCAAGAGAGTCTAGAGTCCTTCTGTAGAAACAAGGAGTGAAGTTAATTTTTACATAAGTATTTAAAGCTCTCACAATCCTTATTTGGAAGAAGAATTCTTTGTCTGTCATGAAAGGGAATAGTGAAAGATGCAAAATTAAATTAACAGGAGAAACTTTATTAATGATATCGACTTTTACTGTGTGTTTTGTTAATAGATGTAAAGGAGGACTATTGATCCCCAGCTTGTTCTGTTTGTACAGATATGTACAATAGTCTCTGTATCCATTTTCAATATCACCAACTTCACATTCCTTAAAAAGTTCAACAGTTGCTTTATGCAGAATTTGCTACGGGAGATGTAATAGCCATCAAATGGGATTTGAACCATGCTAAGGGTCACATTATTAATTTAATCTGCGTTCATCTATGCTTGATTTATTCAAGAGCTAGCATGTAGCCATCGTCTGCCTTACTCTGTAGTCACTGGCCTAACAGAACTCAAGAGTCAGTCTTGTTCATCTTCCCTGGCAAACAAAAGCTGCAATTGATTTGCAAAATCTGATGGAGTGGATTATTTTTGTATTTCTGTCCACCCATGGGATTTTTCCATCTGCCTTGTTTCTGTAAATGACCACAGAGAGTGGATTCAGGATTCAGTGCAACAGATGCTGGGTGGGAAGCTTTGGTGGAAGAGGGGAGAGCAAATGTACCGCTGAAAATGGATGGGCCACTCATATGAGAGGTTTCTATGGTGTCAATGGGCACTGCTCATCTCCTCGTCTGTGCAGGTGTTGCTCTGCTCCAGCGCTGAACCATCCCGCATCCTTCTGCTCCAGGTCTACTGATGAAAGTTCCCTGAGGAATAGCTTTTTATGAATATTCTGATTTTTGTGTTTGTGTGCAGCTGAAAACCAGTTGAGATGCTGTTTCAAACAATGATACTCATTTTCTGCTTGTTGCTTTTTCTGACTCTGTAGTCCCAGAGACAGTCTTTTCTGTACTTTGGGAATGTAAACAATCAAATCTTATTGATATGTTCATGAGTATCTTTTGCTTTGACTAGAGAAATATTTGCTAAAGCCTGTGAGCACTCGCTTGAGCTAATGCTATGCAAAAACCATTGAAAACCCTGCATATCTAGTACAAATAAACATATTATGGACATTTTGGAGAAAGAAATTAATGTAGAGCATGAATGAAACAGTATTTGCTAACATGAATGTTTTTGGTTTGATTTTTATTGGAGTTCCTAAAGTAATTTATTTATAACTAGCTAATGAGCCTCAAATAAATACCATTTGTCACTGTTACCTCAGCTTCAAATAACAACAGTCATTTACTTTACTTGGAGAGAGTACTTCAGTGTTTTGCTGAAATAGGATCTGTACTAACAGAAACTAGAGGAGAGACCACTGTATATAATTAATTACTAATTTAGAATTTGTGTCCATACTTTGAGACACCTTCTCTGGGAGTTTTTTTCTGTGAAGGGAATTGTAATGTTGGGTTGAGTTGTGAGATGAGCACTGTCTGATTGATGGACAGTGTTTGTGTTGGACATCGTTATGAGTTGTTAAGATTAATTAGGCATCTAAAGATGCAGGTGGATACTTCTGCAAATGAGCCACGGAGATTTTTATGTCCTTAAGCTGTCCCTCCTGTATTTGTGGTACTTGTCTGTCCTTCCCCATTAGCTAGCAAGGAGGGGCTGAAGAGAGGAAAGTCCTAAGAAGGTTGGAACATTAGAGCACACCTGTAGGACAAGTGTAAAAATTGCTGCTCCTCAGCCTCATCCTCTGGCAGCATGGCTGTTCCCAGTGCCGCTGGTGGGACACTCGGGGTGCAAGAAGACATGAGCCTCCTGTTTTTTGTCTAGATCCAACTGGAGTTATGACAACTGTTATTATACATTAGCAGCCCTATGGCTCACTGAAATAGACACACACATCGCCCATACCCCCGCTTCTATTTCTCATGTCTTCTGAGTCTTCTACCTTTTCTGTGTTTTATTTTTTTCTTTGTTAATTTGATATTATGGAGGAATTTGACAGGAGAAACAAATTATACACTGTCAAGATATAATTACTAGAGAAGGTGACGCAGAGTATGATTTGGCCTGGTGAAAAGTTATGAAGTTCGTTTTTGCTTTCAGGACCAAAATCTGGATTAGCTTACATTTGTTGCACTATAAACAAGTTCTAATATAGAAATAACTCCATTTATTTTCTGTCTCTACTAAATATTCATCTTATAAACTGCCTCTTCTTAATAATTAGTATGTTGAAGTTTGAAGATAGTTATTTCCTGAATGGCTCTGTTGTGTGTTGACTCATTAAGCTAAACTAACAGTGAACTCAATCAAGTTAGGCTAATTTCAAGTTGCTAAAGTTCTATTTCTCATTAGTTTGTTCTGAGTTTTCTTTTGCATGGGAAGAAGCACAACTATGAAAACAACTGTTATAATTTCTATGGTTTTTGTTGCTAATAATAACAGAAAAACACATTAGAAAGGAAATAAAATAGAAGCAAGGCACTCTCTTATTTCCATAGATTAGACATAAAAATGATTACTTTGCAGGATTAATAGAAATATAGATTAGATGTAAAGCCTAATCTATGGTGAAAGGTGATGAAAACACCTTTCAAGTTCTGTTTTCACTTGATGTGTATCTCTATTACCCAGAAATAGCAATGCAATATATGCAGACTTGCCTGAAGATCCATCATGTCTGTTTGCTTATGTTGTCTATATATTTTGGGAAACTTTTGTTTTAATGGCAAATGTTCTTATAAAGGAGAAGAATGCCAGGAAAGAGACAACAGAACTGTAGGAAAGTGTCAGGGTTTTTAGTTTTGTTGTTTGCTGTATTTTGAGAAGCTTCAGGTTCTATCTGTGGTATATTTTGAAATATCCCAGAACAGATACTGTTATTAGATGTTAATCAGATTACTTTTCCTTTTTATCCTTTGAGGAAATGCAGAATTTATATGGAGTTCAAACCTTTTTCCTGTGCTTGGAAGACGGCACTGGAGCCTCCTTTGGTGTTTTCCTGATGAATAGCAATGCAGTGCAGTTAAATATCTTTTAAAATTATCTGAGGGACTGGAATAAAAGATGAGCTGATGTAAATGTCTTTTTTAAAATACTGTAGCACGTAGTTTTAAAGTTGTCTCCAGATATCTGATGGCAGTCATCACTGTAAGCATTCAGTAGTATTTCATGTACACAATACAAGCAGTGAGTATCTCACAGTTAACTTGAGGATTGCAATGGAAACCTGAGGGTCAGACAGCTTTCTGGATCCTGTGCAGTAGGACAAGTTAATCACTGAGTTAATAACTTTGTGCACTGAACAACTTGAAGCACATTATCCACATTGTTCCGCTCCCTTAGCAAAGCTGTTTCTAGAGGTGTTAGCAGTAATGGAGGAATTCTTTTGCTATGTGCTGATTGTCATGAGTTATACAAGGCTCAAGAGCAGAAAACGTCACAAAACAAAGATGAATCAAACCAGCAGCCAAGAGCAGCATTTTGGTTTTGTAATGGTTTCCTCAGCATACTGGTACATAAGCATCCAAATAAGTGTGTATGGGCTATGTTTGTCGTGTTGCCAATGTTGCCTTCAGTAAAGGTACAGGAGAACTTTTTTTTCCCCTGGGACAGGCATTAAGATTATGCCAAAGCCTGTCAACCTCATCTCTTTTGATGAACTGGCATCAATACTACTTACTTCACCAGGCTTTTTCTGTCAAACAATTTACAACATACATATCTGTTTTGCTTAAGGTAAGATTAAGGTCACAGCTTAATTCAACAGAAGTTAATTTTTTTAAAAAAACAACCAAAAAAACCACAACAAACAAACAGACACAAAACAAACCTTGTAAAGGTTAAATTTGTTTTGGCATTCAGTAAATTTAATACTTTTTGAATACATGCACATCTAAGGAAAGCAGAGTTCATTCCAGGGCAATGGAAAGAACCTTTCCATTATATATCCATAGATATATTCTTCATTTAAATCTTGAGATGTAGGAAATTTTGAAAAATGAAGTTATCTTGAGCCGTGGGATTTTCTGTGGGATTTCTGAGGATTTAGTGAGGCACTCTGTTTCCATTAAACTAAAAGAGTTTTGGGTACTTAAATCCTTTAGGCTGCTTTTGTTGCCTTTTTCCTTTACTATACACATTTTAGGAAAGTCAGCAAGGAGTTCAAAGGGTTAATCTGAAATGATTTTTTGAAGAACTTTTACAAAATACTCAAACTTGTATTAAAATGATTGAAGGACTTGCTTTTTGTGATTTTATGGTTTTATTTGCAATGAGCCATAACATACAGAGCTAAGGACTTTGGTTTCTGGCATATGCCAGTCGGTACTGTTGCATTTCAAGTAGACCCAACCTTCTCTAATTCATGTCCCACTGTATCCACAGACTGCTGTCAGTGGCAAAAGAGTCAGAGCTTTCTCTAGCTACACTGGAATAGAATATAGGTTAGAAAATAGGAAAATCTGCAACAGTAAGAATGCACAGATAAGACTGAAGTTGGAATAATATTACCATTGAGGTAAAAATAAATAACGCTATAATATTGCACACGTTTAATGTACAATGCTGAAAATTAAGTCCCCATCCTGCAGACAGTTGTTTGTGGAGGTATTTTGCCTAACCATGCAAGTCCACATATAGTATCAGAATTGATGGATTCTTACCTCTGTCTCTTGATGTAGCTAACCATCTTCGAGATACTTAAGCAGTCCCATTTCTCTGGCTTATTCTCCAGTTACTAAAAGCTACCTTTATCCTTAGTCACAATCTATTTTTTTCACTTGTGCAGGGCCCAGGGTTCTGACTAAACTTCCATTAAAGCAAGCAACTCTTGGGATTCCAAACCTCGTTCCCTCTTTCCTAATTGCATAGCTACCTTGTCCTCTACTGGAAGTCACTGTCCTTCTAAGAAAAGCAGCAGAAGGGAAAATGTGACGATGTCTCACTTTCCACGCCTGAGCTGACACTGGGAAGTTTCACCCTGGGAGAAGGTCAGGAAAGGCAGCTGGTGGGGGCACGTAAATCAGAAATCTCAGCTCAGAAATCTGTAGTCTGAAAGTTTTCTGCACGCTGCAGTAGAAGATGCTGGTGGAGGTTAATGGAACAACCACAGAAAATGCCAAAAAAATAAGATACTTGTTCTCCAGAGGTAAAGTGGTGGCAATATTAGAAAACTAACTGGAAAGAAAAAAAAAATTAAAAAATTTTATGCATTCGACTTGTAGGACTCCCTTTTCTTATTTTAAGTATACCAATCATATCTCACAGAAAAACTTTCAAGCCTCTACTTTTTAAAATTTAGTGAAAGTTTGAGATGCTTTTAAGAAATAGAGCTGTGATTTGGCTGACCATTGCTGCCATAAATATTGAAGGCCTTGGGTGGTTGCTATATGTATAGGTGACAGCTATATGTACTCCTTTGTTGAGGCCTAAAATAACAAAGCTATTATTGTACTCACTTCTGTTGAGAAACAAAACAATAAAACATCTTTTGATTTTATTTCCTGCCCAAAACTTACAAGT
This sequence comes from Syrrhaptes paradoxus, assembly GCA_013400615.1. Lineage (NCBI taxonomy): Eukaryota > Metazoa > Chordata > Aves > Pterocliformes > Pteroclidae > Syrrhaptes > Syrrhaptes paradoxus. The sequence continues at coordinate 6,299 of VZTO01017341.1, read as the reverse complement.
TACAGTCTCTTCAGGGAAACGGTTTACAATTTGCTTGCAATGACAGTATTTTTCTTTTCATACACAGAAAAAAAGGACAGATTGACTCAACTTTTGTAATTTCTTTTTCCAGTGGTGTGTTATTCCTCTCTTATGCTTCTGTGGCATAGATTATTAATACTATTGTCATTTTTGCATGAAAAGCACTTATTCAGAGTATTTTAAAAGATTCACTTGGAGCCATCCTTCTGCATTTAAGAGAAGGTAAGAAGGAATTATAGTGTAATAAAAGAATCAGTACATTTTAGAAAACTTTGTGTCAATAGATTTTTGGAAAAATTTGGATCTCCTGAGATACTGGCCTAAGGAAAAAAGAAGTGTAGGAGAAACATCTAGTTTCTGAAAGAAACAATAATAAGAGCAAACATGAAAACTTTCAGATGGAAATTGTAGTGAATGCTTAACCTGAAGAAGAAAACATACAAGAGAGAGCAAACCAAGTTGAGTTACTATGATATATATTTATCCTTAATGTACATAAATGTACATATAATTTATGTTCTTTCATTCCTGTGGAAAGTGGGTTTCTGGATAGAAAATCTGTTCTTAGGTTTGTAGTGGAAAAGCAATGAGTAATAATTCCTCTTAACTNTTGTAGGACTCCCTTTTCTTATTTTAAGTATACCAATCATATCTCACAGAAAAACTTTCAAGCCTCTACTTTTTAAAATTTAGTGAAAGTTTGAGATGCTTTTAAGAAATAGAGCTGTGATTTGGCTGACCATTGCTGCCATAAATATTGAAGGCCTTGGGTGGTTGCTATATGTATAGGTGACAGCTATATGTACTCCTTTGTTGAGGCCTAAAATAACAAAGCTATTATTGTACTCACTTCTGTTGAGAAACAAAACAATAAAACATCTTTTGATTTTATTTCCTGCCCAAAACTTACAAGTTACAGTCTCTTCAGGGAAACGGTTTACAATTTGCTTGCAATGACAGTATTTTTCTTTTCATACACAGAAAAAAAGGACAGATTGACTCAACTTTTGTAATTTCTTTTTCCAGTGGTGTGTTATTCCTCTCTTATGCTTCTGTGGCATAGATTATTAATACTATTGTCATTTTTGCATGAAAAGCACTTATTCAGAGTATTTTAAAAGATTCACTTGGAGCCATCCTTCTGCATTTAAGAGAAGCTAAGAAGGAATTATAGTGTAATAAAAGAATCAGTACATTTTAGAAAACTTTGTGTCAATAGATTTTTGGAAAAATTTGGATCTCCTGAGATACTGGCCTAAGGAAAAAAGAAGTGTAGGAGAAACATCTAGTTTCTGAAAGAAACAATAATAAGAGCAAACATGAAAACTTTCAGATGGAAATTGTAGTGAATGCTTAACCTGAAGAAGAAAACATACAAGAGAGAGCAAACCAAGTTGAGTTACTATGATATATATTTATCCTTAATGTACATAAATGTACATATAATTTATGTTCTTTCATTCCTGTGGAAAGTGGGTTTCTGGATAGAAAATCTGTTCTTAGGTTTGTAGTGGAAAAGCAATGAGTAATAATTCCTCTTAACTTTGGTGAACCTTAGCTGGAGAGCTCAATCTGCTTAAAAAATTCACTCCTCCGCTCAGATTTAAGTAAATAGGAGACCAGAAGAGAGCAACAAGAACAGCTGCAGATCTAGAAAACATGCCTCATGGGAAAGAGTTGTGTCATCTAAACTGCAAGAGAAGGGAGGAAATAGTAAAGAGATTTTGAAAATGTAAAAGGCTGTTATAATGGCAAATAACCTCCCATCTTCCCAATGAACAGGGAAAAAGAAAAGGCTTTAATTGTTTTGTGTTAGAAATGGGAAATCATTTACCTCAAGGGTTAAGTTAATTAATTTCAATTTCTGAGCTTTAAGGGAGTATAAAATAAGAATCAGGACTCCAGAACAAGGTGAAACCAGTAGTTAAACTGTATAAAATAAACTAAATATTTGAGTTGGCAACATGTTAAATCTAGAAATCTCATTTAAAAATATAATTTTACATTATTTTGCAGTTTGTACAGAATTTTCCCAGTGCAGCTTCTGAATGCAGTAATGATAGTAATTAAAAGTTTATTGGTCTCTAGCAGTGGCACAGTCCTGCTTTCAATGACATTCCTTTCTGCCCTGCAAGTATAACTTTCTTTATCTTTTAGGTACAGTTGAGAATAAAGCCTACATTTACTATGAGGTTACAATTTCCAATGTAAGTATTTTATTTGAAATTATCTTCTTTTCATTTTCAATTTTTATTAATAATATTTTCAAAGGGTATTTTTTTTTCCTCCCTCCATATTCACCTGTAATATTTACTGAGAAGTAAAATATTTGACAAAGTCAAAGTAGAGTCATGTTCAAATTACTGTAATTTCACTGGGATGAAAATCTGCTATTTGTCTTTTATTTTCCCAGTTCATGTAAGTATCTAAGGAACTCCCATTTCCTTTCACATAACAAACTCAGCAGCAATATTTATTGAGCAAAGAACTGTAAAGCATCAGTGACAGTTAAATCAGAGTCAGAACGGAGGTGAATGTAGTGTTTGGGATTCTCAAAAAGCAAAAATTTTAAAAAAATCTTTGTACACTAAAAATATAGCTGAATGTCTCCAAACAGTGAAAGGAAGACCTATACCTTGTCTGAATCCATGTTTTAATTTTTTTTGTTTTGTTTTTAAACTGAAACTGCCTTGGCAGGATTAATTTAAAGCAGGAGTACAGATAGTGTTTCTATTCAATATTGACCAGAGATATCATATGAAAAGGATTCCAAGTAATATGACAACATATTTTTGGTATAGATATCAGTGAAAGGTTTAGTTGTTATCCCTGTCCTGCTTCAACATGAGAAAAATGTGAACAACTTGGCTGTGTCTGGAATGATTTCTCTAAACTAATGAGACATTTTTCAGAATCATAGCTTTCTCTTTATAGTTGTTACAGTGGAAAAAGCAGTCTGGCAGATTTGTCAGATTTAAATAAAACAGGGGCACAGACATCATCTGCCTGTACTAGCAGATTTTATTTGCCTCACTAAAACCAAGGTAGCTGGCAACCGTGCAAGCTCTTCCAAAGTATATCAGAAATGGAGGAAAAATGTGGTACTTTTTGAAAGATGGAAAGAAATAGTATAGATTGATGAAAAGATAGAATAGACTTGAGATCTGCATCTTCAGCTACCTCTTCTGCTTCACTGACACCATGGCCTGCAAGGTTTATCCCCTTTGTCTTGACTTCATAGTTGCGAAAGCACGGGTTAAGTCAAACTGATTCCTCTGGCTCTCAGTTTGAGAAGAAATCCCTGAATCCCCCTGAAATGTTGACTCTTATGTGAACTTAATTCTATATATCCATGTTGAGAAGATACTTCCAAATCATGATCCCCAACAAGCAGTTCTTTACCACATAGTTTCATTTGTGACCATCCCATGGCTATAAACATGGGGGAGCCGCGTGCCTCGGTAGGGTTGAACTTTAGACGGTCCCTCCAACTCAGTTGCTCTATGCTCCTCTAAATCTAAATTTTACAGCTTGGACACATCTCTTAGACATGAAGACCAATATTCTCTGTTAGCTACTCTTGAACCAGCAACAACTGAAGTGGCTGATGGACTGTCCTGATTTTGTCATGCTATTAGGAATAATTTTTCTAATTCTGGACATTTGGAAATGGCTTTTCCTGTGAAATTGAACTCGGTTCCTGTTGTGGACTGGGTATGTTTTGAACACTTGCTCAAGTTGAAAGACGCTCTGAATTTGGTGACGACAGATGAATAAATATTCATTAGCAATTAAGCTGTGCAGAGCAGGCATAGTTTCATTTGAAGAACTAAGTAGGATTGATGATAAGTATCCAGAGGTGGAAGGCTAATGCATTAACCTACATCAGCTCATCTAACCTCTGGATACCTAGTTTGAGTGTTTACGTTCAACTGCAGTAGAAGACTGAAAGTAATTTTGATCTTGCTGTCAGGAGTTCTTAGATAAATAGGAGGTAATGCTCAGTGGGTATTTTATGGATAATTTGTGTGAATAAGCCAATGAAAAGGTCTCATCTGATGTTGCCTGAATGTCTAATGAGTTTGGGTTACATCCTTTTATTATCCTCTCATTAGCATTTATCTACAGAGTAAAATACTTGACATACTTAGCTTTCTTAGCTTGGCTTTATTTAAGTACTGATATTAAGTAGTACTAATTAGGAATTATTTATTAATGGTTTATTAGAGTACTCCTGTTGCTTACTATTGTATTAATTTATTATTAATAGTTAATCTGGAATTGCCAGGAAGTTAATATTCAGACACAGACCTTCCCTGCATACAACCCAATTTTTTTTCTTTATGTGGATATGTGTCAGTGCTTAGAAAGATTTGCGATATTTTCTGAGTTAACATCTACTCTGTTTATATAGTCATGGTATTCTCAAAATTTGTAGCAAATGCATATTCTGTGTCTACATTGTTACGGCCAAAGCTTTCATTAGTTTATTTAAGATAAATCTTTCTTTTCATTCTGGTATCTTTGATTCTTCAGTTCAGCTACAAGTGGAGTTCGGTGTTCACAAGTTTGAGCAGCACTGCTGTAGCTCTGGCACTTGGTGTTATGTCAGTCAGGTTCCTGCCCAGTGCAGTGATCTCACCCGTGGTGCAAGCAGGGTGGTATGAACCTCAGCTGCTGGAAAGGATGTGCAGGAGTAGGTGAGACACGTCTGCGCAGGTCAGAGCTGAAGCTGTGCTGCCACAGTTTCACCGTGATAAACACCTTATGCAATTAGAGCTATCAAGAAGAAAAAAAAAAAAACAAACCCATCTGCTTAAACATCTTTACACCTGCAGCTGCATCGCTGGCTGACCCAGGACAAGCAGGCAAAGTCTTTATCTTGAGTTTAGCAGCTTTAAAATCACGGACCCTGAGCAGACACAGTTGTCAAGGTACGTTTTAAACACAGTTCAAGTCTGGTAGAAACTAAGGAAACTCATTGCTCACCTAGCTGGGGAGCAATTCTTTGCACAGCAGTTCTGAGGGCTTCGTCCATATAAATGTGATGTTCTGCAGCTTAATTGCTGGCCTGCATTATGAAATAAGATGGTCACAATGCTATTTCTCATATGGTTTCATTTGGATGTAATGACTCGCCATCGAGTGTTTCCTTGTCCCAGCACATTCAAACACAAGATGTTGCCTTTTCAGCAGAGGTTTCTATTCTGAGACAGCCACCAAGGCTGTCCTGGGGCGATGCTCTGCATTGTAAACGAGAGCAGTCGATCCAAAACACTGCTTGGGTTTTCATTCACAAGGCAGAACAGAGAACAGGTCTGAACATTTTGATCAGCTGCTGGGAACAGTAATTACTCAATGATAGGCTCACATAATTACTGTAATTAAAATATAAAATACTTTTTGCTGCTAGGCTTTGCTGGGATAGCCTGGTTTATTCCTAGGGTGGATATTGTTGCTTCCTTACCCCACACATCTAGTGAGGAAAAATGAATATAGTTTTTGAACAATGTTAATATAAAGAAGGGCTCAATTATGTCCTCTATTTAAAACAAATTGAGTACCAGTAAAAAGGGGAAACGGCAACTTTTAAAATGCAAACTGTGTGCATAAGGCTTCACTTTTAAGAATTTATGTTCTCAGTTCCAAGGCAAAAGTTGTTATCTGTTCCTTTCTGAACAGCACCCCAGCCTACTTTAGATAACGTCTGATCTAGTGATAATATGTCTGTGCTGCTCCATTTCCAGTTCAAGGAGTAAGTAAGGAAACAGTGTTTCTTTATAGGTCTGAACGACCTTAAAGCCCTTGGTAACTTGGATATTACCATGAAGAAAGAGAATATCCAGGCTGCTTGAATTTTGGAGGGAGGGGATGTTACATTTGGCAGCGTGCCATTGCAGCTCTGCCAGTCAAGGCAGGAGCACAATTGCTGACAGGACAGGAAGGAATGTCTGACACCTCTGCTGTCAGCTAAATCACCTGTGATGTGAGCATTGTAAGCAGACAAAAGTGTAACACTAAGAGGAACATGACCATTGTTTCTGTGTATTAGGCATGAACTGAAATGTAGCGAAATATTTGCTTCTGTTTTGAACGGCACCACAACAAAAATGGCTAAATGGTTAGTATGAATTACACAGCTTATACAGATATTGTTGCACTTGAAATTTAGAGAAAAATGTGAGTTTAAAAAAAAATGTATGTATATATACATATGAGTATGAGCTGTGTCTTCACTGGATGCAGCTGGGTTCGTTTTACCCGTACTCAAGGAATTA